>JAPMOR010025510.1:415587-442466 GCA_026543865.1 Argiope aurantia
AGTTTTGCCATGATCATCAACAGTGTTGCGAATGCATTTCTCCGGAACAGACATGTGGACATGGACCTTACATTCCTTGCACAGCGTCGGTACAAGTAAGATATGTATTGATTTCTTCATATCATGTGGATGCTAGAAGCTATTTAGATGACCCTCTTGATAATATCCTTTTTTTATTGATTGATTTTTTGAAAGATTATATATATTTTTTTCTTTTAACTCTTTAAATAATTTTTGCAAAAAGCTTAAATATTCATTGATTTTTCATTCTGCATTAGATGACAATCGTCTAAAATACGGAAAGTTCTTCCTTTGAAAGTTATTTTTGATGAGCTATTCCTTGTTTCGCTTTTATTTGAGGAACTGATACTTCAAAATAAATTAAGCAGTTAAAGGTCATTTCCCTATATCCATTATCAAAGCAAAAACTGCTGTGCAATTACTTACCATTTGCATCATTTTCATATTGCATTTCATGATTGCATCACCATTATCGTTTTGAAAGCAGAATGTGCATTTTTGATAAGATTGCTGGCGCCTACAAGATAACAAATTTTGTTTGGAAAAATCTTATTACCTGTGTTATAGATAAATCTACGTCAACCTAATAATGTACAACTAAAAAAAAATGATTAAAAAAACGAAGAAAGGAGAAATAAATTTAATATATTCAAGACACTAAGAAAACAAACATTTTTCAAGGAAATTTGAATCTCTAACCTTAATCAATTTTGACATGTCTACCTTTAATTTATTTTAAAATTTACTGACAAAGGTTGTATTTAATGACAACAGAATGCACATGAATAAAAATGCAATCACTTTTGAAAACACTTTATTATTATATTAAAAGTACCGAAAAAAATTACGGAAGTTCAATTGGTAGCAAGGAAAAAATTATTTTTTAAAAACTGTTAGTGAATAATTATGTTTTTTTTTTTTTTTTTTGTGATAATAAACTGAAAATTTTAAGGAAAAAACGTTAATCGAATTTATTAACTTTTTATTAGAAATCTAAATAAATATTCATTCTAAAATATTTAAATCTAAAAAATCTAATTAAATATTCAGCTTTTTAAAAGTTTGCATTTAAATATTTAAACTCCCTAAATCATATTCATGCTATCATTTAACAGAAACCAATTTGCCATCCTGATCGACCAAATGTTGTTGAAGTGTCTTCATCTGATAAATCTAACAATAGAGACTGCAGTAAATGCTCGGAGATATTTTCTGTAAGTTGTTCTGACATAAAAAATATATATTTACTTTTTAATATACAAGTTGAATAATTTGTAGAAATGAAGAAATAATAATGATAATACGACAAGTATTACAAATGACAGAAAGTTCAGAATTAAACTTTACAGAATAGAAAGGAATTTTCAATCTTCCATATTCAAATAATAAAGCAACTGAGAGTCATATCAGTCTGATCATCAGTGTTATAAAGCAGATTTTTTTTCCCTTCAAAAGGTGTATTTTAAACTTATGTGTTATTATCTAGAACAGAGGGAGTCAAAATCCCATTTTCTATTTTAAAGATAAGTTTTGAATAGTTTTATCAAACTAATTGTTCTGACTGACGCATTTTTCTTCCTATTTCGTTATACATTTGACGCATATTTGTGAATTTGCCCATATTCCAATGATAAATATTAGCTGACTCATTTCATCATTCGAATTCATCTTATCTTTAATAATGTTAATCTTAACTTTCACCTTAAAAAAATTATTTATTTTGACTTATAGGAAATCTGTGAAATGTCAAGTGTAAAATAATGAATTTTGAATTGATAACCACCTAAGTCTTCTCCGCCCAGATATTCGGATTAAAGTTGAATGACTGGACCACAGCAAAAGCATTGGCGTTAACTAAGGTTGAGTCCTAGGGGTCATCACCGGCCACGGTACAACTCTTCCAGTGGGAAGTCCGTCTCATCATCGGAAGGAGGTAGATGCTCCCCCCCCCTCATTTCTGTACCCATTCGGGTGGCGAAAGCCAACCACCAAGCAGGAAGCTTCTCATCTTCATATCTGAGATGCCCCTGGATGGGAGTTACTCGAATTGATAAATCAGATATTTAGATCAGAGAAAACTAATTTTGTGCCACAAAGATGAAAGTACATATCTTTTATTAAGAACTATTTGCCATTGACGATAAACTGGTTCGCTGGGAATACTGATTGTGTTTAATTTCAATTAGTTTTCTCGTACAAAACTTGATGGTCATGATTAGGGGTGAGTGACAGAATTCCGCATACCTAAAGGAGTTTCAAAATAGTAAATTGAATAGTGATTTTTTGCTAAACAATTTTTATTATTCCTTAAGTGCAATTATTAAATTCGAAGTGAGAGCATTCATTTTTCTCAAACTGTTTACACTTTACAAAATAATCTAAAAAGTATATTTCTGCATTGTTGTTTCTTATGGTAGATAATTTGCTCACTTGAATGAGGGCATTTTAGGTAATTGATTTTGAACTGAAATTTTGTGAAATAAGAGCTCTAAAACATAAAGGTAAATATTAATTAAATTTGATCCTAAATTCGCATGTCTTACTAAAATAATGAATAAATAATTAAAATAACGAACATTATTAAACAAATTAATATAACAGTTAAAATTCACTTAGCCTTTTCATCAACAATAATCTTTTGAGTCCCATCCAATCAAATTGCATAACTAAACTCATTGACAATTTCAAAGATTCCGGCAGTGTTGAAAGCACAAACACGTGACATTATTTACAGTTTTCCATGATTCTAAGGTGCAGAACTATTTAATCTTTTTTTGTCCCAATATTTCACAGGCTTTTGCATTATTGTTATTCAGTTTTTACAAAATTGTAGATTAATTTTTCGATTAATTTGTATTTTCGGAAAATCGCTAGTAAATTTAAAAAATAGTTTCCAACTTTATTCTCCTTTGAATTAGTGACATGGTTTAAGATCGTTGATTTTGGCTTTGTTTAATGATATAGAAACTCTCTTAAATATGCGCGCGTAATTTCGAAGCATCTATAAATTTACAAACTATCATTTCAATAAAGCATTTTTTGAATGAAATAATGCTGTGCGGAATTACCTCACTCAGAATTTATTCATACAGTAGGTCTCATTTACATCAAAAATGGATGGAATGACTAAAAAAACATGTTATATTCTAATGAAAAATGCCAGGTCTTACAATATTAGCATGTAAAAGTGGTTTTTTTTTTTTTTTTGCTTTGAAAAGGAGTTTTATTCTAAAAACAAGAGGCGCGAAATTATAAGGAAAGCGCCTTCTTTCAATATTGGAAAATGCTGAAATAAAAACGGAAATAATAAGGCGAGGAGACTTATTACAACACACATCCCTTGTAGTATGTAGACAGGTGGGTCAAGATCATTTCCTGCACTTTTTATTATTGAAAACAGCTGCGCGCTGAATTGTTCACTACCGACAGCCACTACGCGGGAATTAACCGCGGTAACAGCAAAGCCATAGAATGTTTGTTTTTTCTTTTAAAATTACAAGTTTCTGTCCAATTTTCTCTTGAGATGTTGCAGGTATCGTATGTTCTGTTACAATTCGCTAATACAAAAATTGACGCAACTGGAATATTTTCCTATTTTCAGAATATAAAGGAACAAGAGCAATAACTTTTCATTCAGGTTCAAAAAGTAGAATTTCGGAAGCAATTCTAGTTAATAAAGGTTAAAAATTTAACAAACTATATATATAAATTTTCCTTGTAAAACTGAAGATTGGATATTCTTTAACTATCACTATGTTGTGTATCTTAGCAGCTATTTTGCTTTTCGTATTAACGGCTTGACATGCTTTGTCCTACGAAGGGGTGCACTAAAGTAGATTTTAACAAAAATATATGAAAGTTTCAAAATTATGAGAAACATTAAAGTCGTGTAATTTTAATGGTCTTACATCTGTTCTATTCATCATATGACTAAACCTTCTGGAAGGAATAAGACCATAGCATCATATGTCTTATCAAGTATCATTGTTCATCATGTTAAGTGCTCAGGTTATAAACAGAATCTTTCTTATTTAACATTAAACAATGGATGAAAAATCACGAATCATCACCATACTTTGACGACTAGCTGATTCGTCGGATTATTAGTTAATTAAAGCTTCAATTAAATCTTTTGAGCATAACTTACTATTAATGGCTTCCTAAGTAAAGAAATTTTATACAAATTTTGATAGTCGTATAACTTGTACACGGTTAAGAGTTTTACACCTTACTGTCCATTGCTTTATGCAACTCTTTAATTTGCTATCATCCAGTATAACATTTATACTTTAATTCGAAATAGGAAGAGATTAAAATTCACTTAATTATGAAACACATACTTGCTGAATTGAATTAGTTTTAAAAAAATATAAGAATAAAAAGAAGAACCATTCATTTCGGAATCTCGCATGTACCGCAGCATAAATTACACGATTTATGTAATATATCTTCAAGGTATCCGAACATGGTGAAAAGGACGATTTTCGCAAACAAATGATATTCTAAAAAAATTCTTTTATTGGATAGACCAGTCTTTGAACTATCCAAAATATGTTTACTTTTATCTTTACGTTAATTAAAAGTCAAGATATTAATATTTTCATAATGATAGGTAAACCGGAAGTGGACATTTAAATAACTAGAAGTACCGATTAAAGGGCCAAAAACATGTTAAAAATTAGTATAAACACAAATTTAGTTTTAAATACGGAACATTGCTCGCACTGCAAAATGAAAAATGCCAATGAGAGTATTAACGGTGTTTTGTGGAAATTTGTACCTAAAGATGTTTTTGTTGAGCTCCGAACCCTCAGATTAAGGGCATTTATGTCTGTAATACATTTTAACGAAGGTTTTATAGGATTACTGAATGTTTTTAAGGTTATTGGAGTGTATAATAGTGCAAATGCAGTTACAGCATTTGCTGAGCTCGACAAAAACAGAATATAAGAATCTAGGCTTAGCATTCACTGCCAAACAAAAAAATTGCCCGTAAAAAAATAAAATGATTAAAAAAGGGAAATGATTAAATGCTGATGAGAAAGAAGGTATAAGCTATAAATGTGGTGAATTTTAAGTATGTATACGCATAATTTATTATTAAAACATGTTAGTGTATACTTTAAATGGATTTTTTTCAAAATCGATTTTTTTTCTTATTTTTTTTTCACTTCAAATCAAATAACTCAAAATATAATTATCATATTACTATGAAATTTGGTGGACTTTGTCTTTATACTATTTTCTATGGAATGAACTAAAAGAATTTAGATTTAGGGAATACTTTTTTAATTTACAGCCTATTGTGTGAACAATAATGTCATAAATTTACTAAAAATTTCATGGTAAATTCTTCGACTGGCTATAAAATTTTTATTTATTATTATAACCATACGATTGTAGTTCATTCCCCAGAGAAAACGATGTAGTTTATTTTGGTATGAGATTTGTTTGGATGATTGTAATAGTTCTTGGTGTAACCAAATTGAAGTTTTAAAAAAATTTGCTTAAATTTATGCTATTAAATGCCAATTTGCAAATCAAAATTTATTTTAAGTTGCTGAAGTATTATTCTAATTCCTTAATTGTCAACTAAAACCAACGGGTTAGCCAGTTACAGAATGTTAATACTTGTTTTTACATTATTTATTCAATTATTTACAAAATTAGTTTGGAGAACGAAATTTTCTTTAAAAGCTACTTTATTTGCATGAAAGTAGAATAATAATAATAAATAAAGCTACAATGAAGCTACAATGAATAAATGAAGTATTGCTGCTACATTTAAATAAAGCTACAATAAAGTTTAGCTTATTTAGATTTTTTTATGTCTTTCTTTTCTATAAAGATATATAGTAGAGACCAGAACTAGTTGCAGCAACTTTTGGAAAATTGATTATATATTTCCATATTATATTTATTAATTATTTCTTGATTGCAACTACTTTTTATATAACTTAATTAGTCATTCATTACTAATAGTAATATGTATACAAAGCATTCAAAAATGTTGGTGGTTTTTAGTATTAGAAATTTTTTACAGAACTAGCTGACTCTTATAATTTGCTTTAAATAAAGGGTAAGCTGAAACAATAAAAACAATATTTAAAACTATGTTCTCTTAGGCATTATTTTATTAATTAAAATGTACAAGATGTTCTGTAATTATTATCTCTTGACATAGTGATAATAAATGTTATCAAATTATTTACAATAAAATAAACAGAATTATTTAAGCAGTCAACCTAAAAGTCAGTTTATATCAGAATTGTAATTAACACAAATAAATGGTAAACTGATTCCTGTACCCGAATTTTGCAAATTAAGAATTGACTGCATTTTTCCTCACGATAATTGAGCCTGGTTGATCTGCTTTGAATGTCTTGGCTCTGAGACCGGAATGTCCCTGGTTCAAAATCCAAATTTTACCAACAAACCCCCGTGTAAGTGAATTTGGTGTATGCTAAATTTCTCAGTGTTAAAGATATTCCCTTTGGTGTAACGTGAGAGTTTAAAGAGAGGGTTCCAGCTCAATCATTGTCCTCGTCATCTAAACACCGTTAAAAACAATGAAATATGTCCCAAAATAATCCAAACATTGCTTCCAAACGGTTTGTTAGTATAATATACTGTTAGAATTGTCGCGTGCATCTCCGTAAGCTAAGGCAAGACCATTCTTATTTTTCAAAATCTGTATGCTAGTTCAACATTCTCTTAATCCTTTTTTTTTTCCTCCTTTGTTTTCTTTTCAGAATTTTTTTCCTTAAATTTTCCATTTTCTCTTATCCTTTTTTAATTTTTTTCATTCCTTGTTGATTATATTGCCATGCTCTCTTTCTATTACTTTATCATCCACTCAAACGTTTGATGAAATGGAATAGATGTGGAAAAAATGAAGAGCTTTATGCGAGATGGGAAGCGAAATCCCTCGACAAAGTATCACTGTTTGAGATTAGTTTCAATTAAAGCACAGTAATTCGCATTTGCGTAATCTATATCTATATCTATATCTATACTTATAAATAAAGTTCAATGTGTGTGTGTGTGAGTGTGTGTGTTGGCGCTCTAAAGGCCAGGTCATTTGACCTACAGCTACCAAATTTGGTACATGTATGCCTTAGAGGTCGGAAATGTGCACCTGGGGTCCCTTTTTTGAATTTTAAATTAGAATTTTAATTATTAATTAAAACTTTCCCGTCAAATTTTAATTATTAACTAACTTTCCCGTCAAAAAAATCTTTTCATTTTCCCTACCGCCAAATGAATAAGCTTCAATCCCCCCCCCCCACACACACACACTAGTGAGGCTAGGGTTAACATTTTTCGGCCGATTATTTCATACGATTCTGTTTATTTTCTTACTGTTTCATGCATTAAAAATTAAGCATCGTTAATTAATCGATCTTTCAGATTCATTCTGAACTACTTTTTAATTAAAATAAAACGAAATAAAAGAAATTAAAAATTTCCAATCTGCATAGCATTACCCCAACTGGCGTAGAAAAATTCACGCATTTGCGTTACCGTAACTGGCATTGAAAATTCAAGCATGCTCATTGTGTTCTGATTGTTGACAATATTATCAACGGATGATTCTTGATTTAAATTATTTTTAGGTTAGTTGCATGCTTTTGTAATTAAATTGTATTTATGTTAGTTATATATTTTTTGTATATGCTTATAGTTTTAAGTACATCGTTTTTTAAGTAGTTTTTTTAAACTTGTTTTCGACCGATTATTTTAAACGATTCATTTTATTTTCTTAGTGTTTGATGCATTTAAAATTAAACATTTTTAATTAATCGATCTATTCATGATGAATCTGAGAACATTTTGTTGAGAAATTCTTGAGATATTACATAAATTAAGAAAGATATTCTTTAGTGCCCATAAAGTTTAAACGCTCAGTGACTCTGTTATCAGTAATCATATTATAAAAAAATGCTTTGTTTCAGTGAAAAATATTATTATATTAATTCTTTCCACTTTAATTTAAAGCACGGGAGCTAGCAGAAAATTAGAGAGATGCATATTACGCTATAACTGAAGGCTTTTATAATATTATGAGTAAATTATATGACTATCAAAATTTGAGGTTTTAAAATATTTTGATGAAGAATCTATTAAAGTAGGAATTGTGTAAAATATTTAATTATTAAAATTTAAACGGACATTAAAATTGGCGAACCAGCTGTTCGCCAAAGGCGGCTAGAAATTTATATAATTACAAGGCTCTAAAGCTGCGACTACTTAGGAAGAAATTTAAACTCATTAAAAATCGCAAAATACCTCAATATTGCAATTTTTTTAAAAAAAATTATGTATTAGATATATGGATCCCAACTTGTTACAATTAGTGAGTAGCAACTTGCAATACTATACAAGAAAAATAATAAATATACTAAAGTAACTTTTTATTTACGTATTCAATTTAAAATTTTTGCTTTTAGCTTACCAAAAACTCACTTTGGGAAAAACAGCCACCTCCTAAGAGGTTGGAAGAAACTCTAGAAGATTGTCACGAGCTCTGCGAGAGTCATTGTGGACATGTTGCAGAAATTGAGGGCTGCTGCTGCAGATGTTGCACTTGTAGAGGCTGCCCGAGTTGCAGGACTGAAAATTGCCACCCTTGCAATTTCACTTATGGGAGAGAAAAACCTGCAACACATTGCACGGCAATCAATAAATTTCACTTGAGTAGCAATGACGAAGAACAGTCTTGCGAGAAACATCCCAGTGGGTGCTATTTCATACCAAATGTGAATAAGTGACAACTAAATTTGTTTTAAGATAGTTATGTAAAAGGATTCATACGAAATATTTCTTTAAAAAAGTAGTGACTGAAAAAAGTTCATTTTTATTGTAATTTGAAATTAAATGTTTCTTAAATTTTAAAACAAAGCAAAATTTACATATCTTAAATCTGAATTTTTTTTAAATTTGAAAATATTATTTTATTTTAAAATTAGCAAAAGATAATAAATAAATTCTATGTGAAACTGCTGATCTGTTCGTTTGTTTATAGTCATTAATCTAGTGTAAATTCATGTATAGTCATGACAGATTGGGATATTTTGCCACTGCAGATAGCATATATTATATCTCCTTCAATAATTTGCAATATAGTTTTACACTTCACCACATTTTTAGGCTCATCAACATATTATGGACACCTTTTAGTTAATTTTTACTTTCTATTATAGGATATTTATAAAGAGAAAGTATTGTAATTTCCAAGAAATTCGAATTTGACTTTCACGTTTTAGACCTGCCTAAACAAAATTAAAACAAAAAACCCACAAATTTTCGGAATTATATTTTTTGGTTTGGTGAACATGATGATTCAATGACTTTTTGAGTTATACAGATTTTGATCTTTGATCATTGATTTGATCTTTTGATTATTGATTTGATCTTTTGATCATTGATTTATGATCTTTACGCCAAATCTATAGATCAAAGTTTGAACGAAATGCCTTCAGAGGAAATCTGTCTGTACAATTGTTCGAAAACATGACAATTGCAAAACGAAAAGAGCCGAAAAAATTTACCATCTAAAGAATAGATCCTTATCAAATGTATAATCAGGTCTGATAAGGGACTCTACATATGTCCAGCTGTAAAAGTACAAATTTTCTAGTTAAAATTTGATCCGTATCAAATGCTGAACGAAATTCTACAAGAGGTTCACCGAGCACATAGGAAGATGATAAGACAAACCGGAAAGAGCTAAATAAATAAAATTTGGTAAACAGGTATAGATCGAAAATGTGTATCCGTACAAAATTTTACTTAATTCAGCTGAAAATGGACTGTATGTGCTTTCGCTCGCATGTAAGCGCGTTAGATCAAAAACTCAATGATAAATAAATAAAATTTGAATGTGTGATTGTGTGACTACAATCGTAATTCTATATAAAGGTCTGGAAAAATGCATCCAAAGTATATATTCGATTTTTGGGTAATTTTATATTAACAGCCAAAAAATATATCATCAAGATTCACACGTTAATTGGTTCTTTCGTCACCATTATTCGTCAACGGTTTACGATTAATAATACACAAGTACCGGTTTTCTTTACTGCGCTAAAAAGTACACCGGAATTCTGAAAATAAAAATCTGATCACTCACGGCGTTTGCGACGAGTCCAACTATCTCCAAAACATTTCTAATGATATTTTCAACTCAATTAAATAGCTACACGAAGTGTTGAATTCAGTGTAGCTGTAAAAACTTTCAAAAAAGCAGTCTGAAATTCTTATGATAGTTTGTTTAGATTCGATTGTTACCATTGGGCAATAAGTTATAAGAGCGGTTTCTATACTAAGTAGTTAACGTTTTATGTATAAATTTTAAGGGAATAATTATTTGCTACAGCTTCTTGTAAGATATTATTTTAAGGCGTTACACCATCATCTATGTAAATTCGAGGGTCATCCAAAAAGCTAGTTGCACTTCTTAAAAAAATAAATCTGGATCAACATTTTGCAAAAACTCTATTTGTATCATACAAAATTTACTTTTCTGTCTAATCATCTCCGTTATTTAAACATTTGCCGAAGGGTGGTTTAAGCTTTTTTTCAATTCTTCTGCAAATAAATCCCGTTCGAAGTCATTCACTCGTGCAGTGATTTCAGAATCTGTCGCAGTTAGTTGTGTTCCAGTATCGTCACTATTAGCACATCCAGTCTCATATTGTTACAACCATTATAAACCAAACCTGCTGCTCCTATTTTTTTTTTATTTGGACACCATTTACATCTGCCGAGATATGCTTAATCTCATAAAAATAAAAATTACTGCACCTGGAGTATTTTCACAAAATTTCATCAAAATAGCCTTTCACTGAAAATTTTCACAAAGTTATACATCTAACTTTTTAAGTGATCTGTATTTTTCTAGTGCGGCTCCGTGAAAATTACAAATTTGGTAAAATTTACAATAATCACATGATTTTACTTCCTAAATATAAACAAATGAGTGCTATTCGTGCTCCTAAATAACTTCGTAATAATGATGAAGTGGGGAAATTTTCTAAAAGAGTGCAGGAAGAAGAGGAAATGATTTGCTTCAAGTTGCTTAGAATATTTGCAGAGTTGTGTTTTGCGAAAAGATACTGCGCACATGAATATAATTCTTATGATATAAATAAATTCGTAGTCTAATTTTCGACCTGCTATCTTTAATTTTTTAAAGATGTATGTTAATTATTTAAGAGAATTCTTATAGAGATCAATGTGTTGCTTTTTTACGTACAGCAACATTGTTGTTCTACCTTTCACTTTTAAGCATTTTTTTATTTTATTAGTTTTATTCGTTTGTCATCATAGTGCCTTTATTAACATGCTTTTATTAACTCCCTTTCTGATCTATGTGTTTGTCTATTCGGTGCAAATTTTGCAATAGATTTTAAACTAACTTACCAATGAACTAAAAACATAATTCAGAGCCGGATTATAATACAATTTAATTCACTTTTTTGTCTGTCTGTTTGATTGATTATTAGATTCAAATTTTGCAATAGATTAAAAACTTTCATTACCGACAGATGGCGGCATGCCACAATGCCATAAGCTCAACAAATAGCTAATTAAAAATCGATTGTAATTTCTCACAAATAAGTCTAAAAATCAGAAAATACTCATTTAAAAAATAATTAAAATACCACGTTATTAAAATGGACTAAAAAGTATAAAATAATATCTCCTATACAGATTGTTCTGAGAATTTGGGATTGTGAATTTTTTAAAAATTCATTAAAAACGAGGTATGTTAAATTTTTTTACTAAACTTCTTCAACGCCAAAATCATTTCATTCTACATTGATTAAGGCGAAAGCATAAAAATGTTATCAAATTAGAATTTTTGCTAGTCCATAAAATTGCCTCTTTTTATGATGATTGTGGTAAGATGTCATACCAAAAATTCTTTATTCATAAATTCAAACATCTTGTTTTTAGGATTCTCTTTATAACTATTAAAACTCTTAATTAGCTTTATTTTTTATTTTTTACATTTTATAATTTTTTTTTGTTAGTTTAAATAGCTGGATCATCTTTGGATCATCTCAAGTCGGCATTTTTTACAAAACATGTACATTTTTTTTTCTGACCTAACAAATGTCTTATTTGCTGAAGCAAATTCAAATATCAAGAGCACTCAATATTCTCTCTCAATTAGGACAGTTACCAGCTAATTCTCCAAAGAGGTTTGTATGCAAGATGGACAGTACTTTATAAATACATTATGCGACGACAATTTCATTCCACATAAATTATATTTCAAACCGTTGTTAACAGATGGCACTAGCAGACCAACAATTTTCATGATTTTGTGATAACGGTGCACCAATCAGATACATTATTCCAGATTTCTTTATCAATTACAGATTTTTGATATAAAATAAAATGGAAAAGCCACGTATAAAAAATTTAAATAGAAGAAAAAAAAATATTACAAATGACGAAAATGGCTTATTTTCATAAAACAAACTTCAAAAATTATGGATTGACAATTATTATTGAATTACTGGAGAACAATTTTACAATTTCATTTTATTTTTTGGCCTGTTTAATTTGGTGCAAATCGATCTTTATTTAAATTGGAGCAAATCGATTTTTTTAATGAGATGCCACTTAATTTGTGATTAATTTAGGGTAAACATTTTATTTATAACTAATCAATATTTAATATCTTAAAAAATGGCTATGCTTTGTTCGTTTTAAAATTGACCAATAAAAGGTACCGAGTAGCAGTTGATAATGAAAGTGATTAAGTCCAATTTTTTATAGATATAAGTGACAGAATTAAGTGGTTTCATTTGTTTTATTTGATGTTTTGAACTATAAGTATTATTTATTTTATTTTCTTCCAAAAATGGATAATTTAATATTAACACAGCGATATAGGTAAGAAGAAATAATAAATCAATTTTATTTTATAACATTTGAAACTCAAGATAGTAGCAATATCTTATGTTAAATTTAACAATAAATAAATACAGTTAACGTACGAAATAAAAAAAATCCATTTCTTTCGTTTTATAAACAAAATTGGACTAATATAAAATATATTTTAAATGATATTTAATTTTTCATATTTCAAACTAAAGGATTTTTGCAATTTTCTAATTATGAAAATGGCGCAAATCCATTTACAACTGGCAAATATATTTTAATTAAATTTGCCAAAAAGAAATTTATATATAGAAATTATAAGTCAAATTGATAAATTAATGTAATTGATAAATTGGTAGAAACATTTCTGGATTTGAAATAATCTATATTTTTGAATATTGACTATTATGCTAACTTTTAATTTCCCCCAAAATAGGAAAAATGGACTTGCACCATATTCAAAATAAATTATCATTATATTATCTAATATGCAATTATCATTTACTTTCTGATAGTAATTCGTGAATTCCTTCAAATTATACTGATGCTTAAATACATGGTTCATTCATTCCTTTTCTTACTGTACAATAATGTTTCAAAAATCGAACTTGAACATGAATCGTATATTTGAAATTAAAAAAAAAATTTAAAATGTTTTTTTTTTTTTTTTTTTTTGATATTACTACAGATTTTTTAAGAACATTTCACATAAGTAAAACGTAGTGCTTATATTTTGGGGTATTTATTATAAAAAGTAATTTGCTATTGACAACCATTTATAGAAAATCAATACTTTATTTTGAAAATTACTTTCCAGTATTTATCACTATACACTTTATCTAAGCCAATTATAAATATTCATAAGGATACATTGATACTTTATTCATAATTCTTTCCAACTTTACATTTATTTATAACTAGCCGCCTTTGGCTACCAGCCGGTTCGCCAGTGTTATCGCTCGCTACAATTTTCAATTAAATATTTTAAGTAACTGGTCTCTTAATAGATTCTCAAACAAAACATTTTTAATCTTCAAATTTTGGTAGTCATACCAAACTTATACTGTTGTTTAGATCGTTTCGTTCAATTTACTATATATATTTTGCTAATTTGTTGTCATTTCCGGTAAAACTTCAACTTTAATTTAAAATGGAAATGATGAAATTGCAATTAATATAAAGATATTTTTTAATAAAACCAAGCGTTTTATTTTATTTATCATCTTATTTATTATTATTATTGAATATGAGTATTGCAAACAGAATCGCTCAGTATTTAAGTCTTATGTGAACTACAAAATATTTTTCATAATTTATGTAATATCTCAAAGAATAATTCAACAAAAATTTCTCAGATTCAGCATAAGATTCAGTTTTTAGTTTTGCTTTCAAAAGGATTGAAATGAAATCAATAATAATATTTTGTTCCGGCCTATAAATATATTTCAAAAAATATGAAGTCTAAATTTAATGCAGTAAGGTATCATATTCTGAGAAATATTCAGGACACGCCAAATTTTAAATAAATGAATGAATGTTTCTATTTTCCGCGATCAACTAAGACTTATTTATGAAGTTTTGAATGTTAAAAATTTAGAAAAACTCAACATTTTCATAATCTTAGGCCAATTAATCTTGAGAAACCTGCTCGCTGATTGGCGTATTTCCTTTGAAATTTCGATGGAAAATCTAAAATTATCCTTTTTTTATTGAATAGTGATATTCAAATTTTCATTAATCAGTCAGTTTAAGTGATTGATTTAGTTGATTGGAAATTAACTCTTTTTATTTAAAATATTAGTGTTTCAAGAACATTTTGTTAATCCTGATTTCCACAGCAGAAGCTTTATGTAAAATCAAAAATTCGTTATTTATTAGAGAATTTATTGAATCAAGTTACATAAAATATAATCATTTTCCCTTTAGACCATTTTAGCAGATCTGTGTCTTACTAAAGGTTTACAAATTAGCTGTGTGGCCCTGATTTGAATGAATATCCTGTTTTTCCTAAACAAAACTTGCCTTAAAATAAAACTAATTTATTGGATTAATAATATAGAGAGTGTAAAAGATCATAAATTAATTTTTCTTGAATATATTTTTTAGAAAAAATAATATTTCATATTTGTTTCATTTCCTACAGACACGTGCCGAAAATTATATTTTTGCAGATTTCATTTCCAAAAAGATTTAATTTATTTTTGATTGGAGCTTTAATCAATGTGATGGCATCACTTTGAAGGAAGCTCATTTTTTACCATGAATGCGAAACGTGCTTAATTTTAATTTTTATTTTTTTACGAAAAAAATTATTGAAAAACATAGTAAAAATATTTATTTAAAAATTCATTAAAAATAGAAATTTAATTTTAAGATTAAAACATTAGTATCATTTAAAAGATAAATTTTTGATCTTTAACTTCATGTAAAAATCTTTTTTGTGCGGTAATTTTTTCGGAAGTTATAGCAGAAACACGCCAAAATTTCACTTAATTTTTAAATAAATAAAATTCTAATTAAAAATTTGAAAAAATAATCCCCAGGTGCACATTCCCGACCTCCAAGGTATACACGTGCCAAATTTGGTAGCTGTAGGTTGAATGGTCTGGCCTGTAGAGTGCCAACACACACACACACACACACACACACACACACACACACACACACACACACATTGAGCTTTATTATAAGTATAGATTTTTTTTAAAAAAATCTTTTCTTAAAAATTTGAAACGAAGCTAGAGGAGTTTACTGCTAATACCGCTTTTTAATATGGATATGCATAAAAGAAAATAGTCTTCCAAAGATTTGTGAAAGTGTGACGCAACAATCGATAGTATGTGTGTGCGAGAATTGGTACCTAGATGGAACTAGGGAAGCCATCTTAGGGTGAGGCTCACAGAGAAAATATCAGTTAATTAATTTGACTTTTTAAAGAAAATTCAGGATTCTTGGGGGGGGAAAAGATCCTGCTAAGTTCGAAAGTCACGTTTCTGTACACCATTGATATATACTTACAGAACAGTGACGACAGACTTTTTTATTGTTCTAATTTGTATGTTATCAGTACAAGGAGGCTGTAATTTGTATGTTATCAGTATTTGTACACTGTCAAATAAATGTTTGAAATTTCGTTAAGTTACGCATAGAGAAATAAGACATTTTTTGCAACTGAACATGGGATCAGAAACTCAGAACTGACAGAATCGGTTGAATAACAGTTACATAAATAACAACAAAGCAAACCATTCGTAATAATGACAAGTGAGACGTAGTTTCTTTGTGCTTGCATTAACTGTTCGAAGGGCTTGCAATCTGAAGCGATACATGCTTCACATGTTCAGTATTCATGCATTTATGCAACTGAACAATAGCATAAATGGGTTGTTATGCTGCTGTAACTTTGCATCCCAATGAATTTATGTTGTACATTTTATCTGGTGTGTCCTTTTCTTTTATTTAATTCACTGATAAAGGACTCTTTGCATTTCTCACTCCATGTTCTGTAACAGAAATGATTGGTTTCTGCACGCTTAAACTTAAGTTTGTAAAAGACCTTTTGGGTCATCCTTTGCAAAAAAAAAAAAAAAAAAAAAGTTGGGTAAAAAGGGTTGAAAGTTTTTTTTTTTTTTTTTTTTTTTTTTTAACAATTCAAACTTTTTTTTCACTCAGTCTAGGATTCAATTTCATTCTAATCACCTGGAATTTTTTGGGTAATGGGTTAATTCTTCCGTTTTATTGAGCGAGTTATATCTCTGATCTTACAGCGGTGAAAAAATAGATTTCTGCATATAGGCCTGAACATTTTCATTTACCTTTTTTACTTTTTATCGGCTTTCTAAATATTAGGTAATGAATTACTGCATGCTTAAGAACTAAGCACAGAATGAACTGTCCCAAAAATACAGAGCAAATAGTAGAATAAAAAAATATTATTCAGTCTTAATTAGCAATTTAAAAGTCAATTTAAATTAAATTTTTATTTTTGATTAAATGAATTACAACGTGGAAATATTTCAGTATTTCTAAATACTTTCTACACTATATACTTTTTTAGACTATGTTTATTTGAATTCTTTTATTCCCATGATTAATTAGAGGACATCTTGCAATGTAATGCATTAGTATTAAGATGCATCCATTAAACATATTTAGAAAATAGAAAATATGGAAAAATTATTTTTTTTATGTTTCTATTAAAATTATAAAATTATTTAATGACACAAACTTACTTTTCTATTACTTTAATACTATTGTTTTATTAGTAGTACTCACAATGAAGATTTTTTACATCACATAAATAATTTTATAGATACTTAAAAAAGACAAATTGTTCAGATCAGTACAGTAATTTATTGATTTAAATTCTCACCTAAGACTCCTCTAGGATTTCAGTTACTACTAAGTTTTACTACAATGCCTCGAATTTTTTAAAAAATATTTTACTTTGCTTATGCATAAATGCAGAGTGCATTTAAGTATAATAATTTTACGTAAAAAGAAATATATTGTTGGTTTCTCACATACTTTCTTTTGGACTATAAAACAATTTGCATTGCGTATATTTTGTAAAATAATTTGTATTGTGTATATTTTATAAAATAATTTTATTGCTTTTGTAATCACTGCATTATACACATAGAAATATCAACGCTTTCAACATATTAAGTTATCGAAGTTTTTCGAAAAAAAAATTACTAATAAATTAAATATATATGTGTGTGTGTATTCTTCGAAAAATTTTCATCAAGTAATCTAAAAACGCAGAGGTGAAATGATTAGAGTGAATTTATTTTCATTTAAAAAATATTGTCTATAGATTAAAATTACATAAGTTGTTTTCGACTTCCGTTGCGAATAAAAAGATTCATTTTTTAAAAACATGGTGAGTATAAAGGAAAATAGATGGCAGCACTAAAATATAAAGTCTATGAATTGAATCGGTAGTTATCGTGTTTTTGAAATTATGAGGAAATATTTGACTTACGAAATGCCATGCGTCATGTAAGGTATATTGTGTTTTATTAAATTATATCGTATAAAGATCAAAAAGTTCATTTCTGGATTAAAAATCACATAAAAATTTGGATCGAGAAATATTAACTATTTTTAAAAAAAAAGAGATTTTGGAGACTTTTCATATTTTAAATATCCCTGATCCTAAAATTATGTCTGTCTGTGAAAAAGATAATAACAAACAATTTGAGCTAGGCAAATGAAATTCGAAATTTTTCTCGGCTCCAAATTTGTTAAATTCTATAAGTTTGAACGAAATCCTGTCAGAGTCTATCTATTGGTTATCCAAACACACAATATCTACAAAATTTAAATTAATAACATTTTGAATATCTAAAGTCTTCACCTGTATTAAATTTTGAGCATAAATGATCTTAGAAAATTATTTGTCGTCTGTGCTTTCTGAAACATGTTAATGCGGTAACTGAAAAAGGCAATGAGATAAACGAAACTTAATACTCCGTTTTAGCATCTAAAGGATGACATGTATCTAAACTGTAATTACAAATTTTATATAAAATCCGTCAATAAGTTAACCGTTTATTGGTCTGTATATTGTCAGGCTTGTAAATGGGGGAGGGGGATGAATGAAATGAATGAAATTTAGTATTTGATCGTTTATAAAAGTGTAATTTTTGAATTAAATTTGGATTTCAATCGGTTAAAAGTAAGGCACCCAAAATGTATGCACATACATATATTCGTAAAATAATCTGAACATAAGTGGAATTCTCAACTTCATTGAAGACCTAAAATTGTGTAATTTGAAGAATGATAACATCTTTATTTGGGAGTAGGCGAGAAAATTTCGATTTTCCCATTGGTTTACTATATAGCTTTCAATTATTTTTAAATTTAAATTAAAAAAATTTTTTGTGTGAGATATTGAAATTGACAGTCATGTAATAGAATCGCAATTAACTGCTTTAATATTTCAGCATGTCAAAATTTGTTATTTAAAACTGTCTCACATACTGATTAAATTAAAATCAATTAAAAATATCTAGTTTCTAGAGGGGAATAAGGAAATAGACGCAATTTGTATTACTCAAGGGCTCGTAGAAAATTTATCAGATTATGTGTGATAATTAAAACTTTTTAATTGTAGACGATGTTTTTTTTTATTTAATGCTTGAATCAAATTGGAACCTGAAATATGCCCGTAAACAAATAATGAGGATGACTAATCCCAAACATGAATTTTTCATTGACTAAGAGCCCTTAGAGGGCTGAATATACAGCTCTGTACAACTTAAGTTCGTTGGATTAAATGTCTTCTGATTGACCTGATGTAAAATTCTTCAGATATAAGAAGATGTTGACTAAGGTGTCCCCCTCCACTACAGATTATGGGTTAAAATGACGAAAATCATCCCATTCGGCTCACACGAAGACTCAAAATGAAATATTAATCTAATTAAACTGGATTCTCAGTACATATGTTCTGGAAATTATTACAAGGGCTTTTTTAATGAATATTATATCAAATCTACAAGTATGATTAAAAATTCCAGAGCAACTACAAGCCTCAATCATTCTTAAACGACGAAAGTGGAAAGGTGTCATAATGAAGGTAAAAAAAAATCACGAAAACGAAAAATGCCTTGAACAAAGAGAAATTGGGAATAAAGAAAGATTTAAAAAAAAATCACGAATTCAGAATTCATTGGTTGCATAGTTTATAATTCATGCCACCACATAGTTCTGCAGATGATGGAATTACTGGATTCACCGGATAATACAGGTTGCGGCACAAAAACTCTGGCAAAGTTATTACATCACAGAATAAAAGTCTATTCATTTCTTTTTAATTTTTGTTCATTTCTTTTTTGTCTACCACTTCAATTATAACATATTTTATAATGCATCTTTTAGTTTATGTACTGATTTTTGGCCTTTTTACAATGCCAAGCAAAAGATATGCTATTTTAATGTTGGGAAACGAACAGTATGAAGTCGTTTGTTTGCTTAATATGCCTCGGCAAATAGTGTCTGAAGCCATCTATCATTTCAAAGAGCTTGGCAATGATGGTCGAAGTCCAGGAAGTGAACTAAAACGCATGGTGAACTCTTTCAGTAGTCTAAGGTTATTAAAAGGCGAGTTCAATGAAATTTGAAGGTTTCCATAAGAAAGATCGCTGGTGAACTGGAAACAAGGAACCGATCAGTGCAACGAATGGCAAAATCAGAGTTCCATTGAAACCTTACAAGATCCAGAAATTTCAGCTTCTCACTGAAGAAAACAAACTCTTACGTCTCCAAAGACGCCAAAAATTTTTTGAAACGGGCAACATGTCAGCATTGAAAGAGATTCCTTTTCACTAATTAGAAGCTCTTTACAGTCCAAAAGCTCGTAACTCCTAGAACTATGGGTTCTGGCCTGTAGACGCACTTCAGCAATTGCTGAACATTGCAAAAATCCAAAGTCGGTCAATGTCTGGGGCAGAATTTGCGAAAGCTGCAACATATCTCAGGTTTTTGTGGGTGAGGGAACTAAAATAATTCTAAAAGTATACCAGTTGGACATTTTAGACGCTTTTATATTTCCGTGGGCCAAAACGCACTTCGGCAATGTAAATTGGTAATTTCGAAAGACTCTGCATTAGTTTACAAGGCTAAAAAGACAGAAGAGTAATGGAAGGAAAATTTTCTGCACGTGATATTATCTGGAGAGTGGACACAATACTCGCCAAATCTCAATCCCATGATTAAAGAGTATGGTCCCTTTTGGAGTCTAGGGCTTGCAGTAAACGGCATAAAAGTTTGGATTTTCTAAAGCAATGGCTTCTGCGAAATGGAAAAGATTAAAGGAAAAAGACTTGCGGCCCATTGCTGAAAATTTCAATGAGCTTTTGTGCCTCTGCATCACTGCAAAAGCTGGCCACTTTGAAACCAATTAAATTTATTTATCAGCAAATATCTAATCTTATTATTATTTGTTATATTTTGTTAATTTATTTATTTTTAATCAAGTAATATTAAAATTTGTTTGTCCGGGTTTTTCTGCTACACCCTGTAAATTGGTGAAAATAATTGCTTAGAAATTATATTTATTTTGTTTAATGTAACACTATAATATAGTCTCTGCCGGGTATATTTTCCTTATATACATAAATAAATGTCATTAAAGAAATTCTAATGAATATTAGACATTTTATTCTAAACGGAATAATTTTTACTTATAGGAAATAACAAAACAATTATTCGTAAATCCTAATATTATGCAATTGGGTAACAAAAAGAAATAAAAGTGTTTACAGCTTTTATTATTTCAAAGATTAAGTTATCATAACATAAATTCTTTTTGATTGATTATTATGTACCATATAACCCTTTAATTACAGGTTTTGTTGCATGGATTTTCTTTAACTAATCTTAATGATTAATAGATATTTTATTCCTATCCCAATAAATGTGACTAACAGGAAAAAAATTCAACTAATGGTAGTATTATGCATTTGGGTGACAAACCTAACTTAATACTTTGAGTTCAAAAGCGGTTTTCTGTTAACTGATTAACTATTTGGCCTTCTAATAGTTTCTTCCGAACTTACCAAGGTAGGAAGTGGGCGATTATATTTTTTGACCATTACAGTTCTAGTCAAGGCTAGTTGAGCATGACAAATTATGGATTAATCCCGAATTCCTTCAAACATTGTATAGAGGTAAGAACTGATTCTCATCTTATTGTTGTTATTACGTTTCTTTTTGGGAATGAGGTACATGTGACCGCTTAACGCTTTATGTCGTTTGTCTGTGAACGTTTGCCGATAACGTTTTTTATTTTTTTTTTATTTTCCTCTTATATAGTTTATTCCAAGTTTATTCCCAAACCAAAATCCTCGAAGTCAGGGTGAATTCTGAAACAAATGATCTTTTGGTGCCTCCGGCGTCCTTTAGTTAAGCCATTTGGAGGTCTGATAAGCATGAGTTTCGGAGTTCAGTGGTTTTGGTGAGACAAAATGATGCCTCTGTCTAATGATGCCGAACTACGATTCTAATCACATGGAAGAAGAACACACGATGAAGGTGAAGTTCTTATAAAAATCATCGTGAAGATATCGAGATTTGCCTGCCAAATTCCAGGGGGGATAAAAGGCTGTTAAAAGCTTCCAGAAAAAAGATAATGTCTTTATGACTTTTATAAATGATCTTGAATTCCATTTCGCCAGCTGACAAAAGTATAAACTGAATGAATAGTAAACTCTGAGGATTTTGTAAATAATGTCTTTATCATGGAGAAAATTAAATTGATGTCCACAGATGTGTGACCAGTTCCATTGCATTAGTAGATGTAATTCGATATACCAATAGTAGATGATATTTGTTTTTTATAAGTTTTTAGTTAAAATTAAATGAGGTGACTTTTTATGGCTATAGATATTTTAATCTATCACTACTTCCTTAAAACTTCTTTAATTTTATAAATTTTTCTATTAAGTCATTTCAATTTTTATTGAATAAATTACCCATAGAAGTAATTCATTGTACATTATATCTAAGCCAATTATGAGATTCCTATATTCTTAATCTACCCGTTTCTCAAATATTTCATGCAATTCTTCTAGTTACACTATTTCTGGTTGATTCATTGAAAAGTGTGTTCACTCTAATCCTAATCCAGTAACTAATTTCTGAAAGCTTTCTAACTGAATCTGCTTTTTCAATCAGAAAAAAAATGTTCTAAAAGGCATAAAGAAAGTTATAATCTATAAATACAATCAATAAATACAATTCTGAAAAATTACACTTTTTAAATTTTTATATTTTTCCCAGTTTTATCAGTCATATTTAGCAAAATATTGTTTACGCAAAAATATTTTAAAATAAAAGAAAGCTACACTTTTCATGATCAACATTGGCCGAGCTATCAATTCTTGATTTTCTTATTTTAAATCATTGATGAAATGATCTAAAATCTTCAAAGGTAATGACAATCAAACCTTCATAACTCGACCAATCTTAGTCACTGAAGTACACAACTTTTTTTGTTGTTTCAAATGTGTCTATGGTGATAATATTTAGCTGGAAATGATCAATTTGACTTGCATAAAAAAATCGGATTTCGTATTTTTTTAGAAGTGTTTTTATTGATTCGAATAACATGAGATATTCTTTAAATCATTTATAGCACTCTTATTTTTCCAACTGGAAGCATATGTTTCTCTCTTGAGATTTAACTTTTGAGCCACGATTAGAAGTGTCCTTCACTATTTTAGTTGAATCTTATTATAATATGAAAGCGTTTTATACAAAAACTCTTCAATTCGTTTTGCTGCTAAAGTGTTTCGACCTATATTAATTGAAATTAAAAATATCTCACTATTAAAAGGTTAAATAGTTAAAAATCATTTCTCATAGAAGAATATCCCAAATTAAAAGTCTAAAGATGTATTTTATGATTCGGTTTTAATCTCAAATGGCATTAGGTGTCATATAAATCTTTTACTTTTCAAGGGAGATGCTTACATCAAAGACTTGTGGCAGATATCTTAAAAATTTAATACATAATTTAACAAATTTCAATTCATATGTATCTGCGAAAAAGATACAGCTTTTATGAAATAACGAAGGAAATGTGAATCTAACCATCCTTTAAAATATGAGCTTCTTCAGTAACGCATATTTCCAGCATTGCACATTATTTATTCTATACTATGTAACGTTCTATGTAACGCACATTATAAACAATTTCAACTCAACCGTGCTGTTTAGTCTCTTCCAACTGAACACCTTTTCAGCTTCTCCAGCTTCTTTTTGCACCAGTAATAGTTTTCCAGAGGGAGTTTCGTTAAATGTTAATTTGGAATCTAAATTGTTATACCAATACTAACTTGTAAGCATTCTTTAAGTTGAAAATGATAGTTTCAAATTATTCAAGCTTAGACTTTATAAAAGTAATTATACAAAATGTCATAATATTAAAATCAAAGAAGACAACTTTTGTATAATATTTTTTTCTTTTTCAATTTCCATTTGTAATATTCTTTTGCTATATTTTTTGTGTAAAAAGATGTAATGAATGTAACTTGTTTTTAGTTTTTTTATAAATATTTTTTTTCAAATATTGTTGGGAACGGGACTGCATTTTCAATCTCAAACACTTTACAACTTGTTCCACCTTATTTCGGTCGCATCTATTCTAGAAAGCTAAAGACATGCATAATTTTACTTTTTCCACATTTTCATCATTTTTAAGCTCTATGATTTGATTTGCTAATTTTAAATCAGCATTGAATCAGCCGAAGAGTGTTTTACTAAAAGACCATAATAAAGTGGACCGACTATCATGCTGAAATTATGGGTATGAGTCAGCGATTAGTTGTAACATGCATGCTACACGATGGTTTTAATATTTTTGATCCGAATTTTTGTTAAATATGTTTTTTATAACGAGCCCATCACGTTAGCGTAGTCAATAACAATACAGGAACTGTGAACATGTCCTCTGTTTTATATAGAGAAAAAATATTTAATTAACTTTAATTTAAGATAAAAAGCTTCATTTTTTTTTTAAAAAAATAATTTTTTTCTCTTTGCCTATATGTTAAGCTTTAAAAAGCTACTTTAATTTTTTTACTAATCACAATATATTTTTTTTTATAAATCAACAAAAATGTCTGAAACGATACAATGGGCCAAGTTGTAACAAAATCTTGGGGCAAGCTGTAACATATTATAAATTGCGAGATTTATCTTGATTTTACTTGACTTCTGTAATTAAACATTCTTCTTTAAACATTAATAGGTACTTTCATAGATCAAAACTCTAAAAGCATAATAGAAATTCATTCAATAAAAAAATGATAAAAATTAAAATTCAGATCTTTTAAAACATTTCAAACTTGTAAAGAAGCATTGGAAAAAGAATGTTACGACATGCTTAATAAGAAATGAAAACAGGAAGGAAGGATTAAGAAAAGTGGAAAAAAGTCAAAATTAAAAAAAAAAAAAAAGTGGAAGGAAAAATGAGCGAAGGGGATTTTAAACTCACTCACATTTAGATTACGAAGAAAAATGTAAAAAGATTTGTTTTGCTTATAGTGACATGTGCAGTAAATCTGACGATATATTATTTTATAGAATAATCTGTAAACAGACTACATAATTTTAAACAGTGGTCAGATTACGTGGCCAGCCCCTGGATAGATATCTTTTCATTCCTGTATCTCGTTGACCGAGAATGAGAGACATTTAACCCCAGATGGGCCCCATATTTAATACATATTAAGCCTTCTTACACGGCGACTTTTCAATGAAACTGGGAGTAATCTGACCTGAGGCGATATGTATTCTGACAAGCAGACCACTATGGCCCACAGATCTGATGAAGAGAAATAAATTCAATGTTTAATTGTGCAAAAATAAGAATACTAAAAAGGTGCCATATGAAGTCTATCAGTTGTTTGGGTTAACTATGATTCTGATGCAGACTAACTTTTATGTTGGTTGTTTAAAGTTTTATCTTATTTTGCTACTTGATATCATTTATTACCATTATGCCAAGTGATAAGAATTATCAATTATGTTATGTTCTTTAATTAATAAAATAATGAAAATCAGAAATGAATTTTGAATATTGTTGTTAGAACTTACCTCATGTCTGTTACGACTTGCCCGATTGGAAAAGAACGGTGAAACTTGGAGTCAAAAATTTAGAAAAATACTTCTGGTGCTAAAATCAATAATTTTTTAATTTATTTTTATGCATTTTATGAATGATTAATTAAACTATAATAAAAATATTTATAATCAAATAATTTATAACACAAATATATAAAAAATATGATCATTTTTCTAAAAATTCTTGCATTTAGCCCCAGTTCTTCTACTCGAACTATTCTTATTAAGGATGAAATCTGGTGACAAGTTGTCCCTGTTGTTTGTATGCTTATGATGTTGCTTTTAGAATTTAATGTTTTCTAGTTATTCTTTTCTCACATATGTATAGAAAACTAAAGTATTGTAATTGTCAAAAAAATCCGATCTTATGATTTTGATCATGAATTAGACTTTATTGAACCCTTAACTCTCCCAAAAATGATTCTGACATATGTGAGTATGATCATCACGTATATATCGAAATCATATTCAGTATGATAATTCGAAAACGCAAACAGCTAGATAATTGAAATTTGATACTCGATCTAAAACCAATTTTGCAGATCACTGTCACATTTCAGACGAAATTTATCCGAAGGAGATTCATAATTGATGATCTCCGGCATGTGATAACTCAAAACTGCATTCAGTCACATGACTGAAGTTGGGCATATGGCATTATCACTAGAACTGTAAATGTAGATTAAACCGTAGTATAACTTTTGAACTAAATGCATTGATTATCTATTGATCTGTATGTGTAAACATGATATTTTAAAAGTGCGGAAAGCTAGATAAAAGAAATTTGATTTGATCTCGAAAATTAAATTTAATATCAGTATCGAATTTTGATTATAGTTGTGGAGAGTCAAAAATGGACGTTCGCTTCTCTTTATTATATTACAAAAGCATTAAACGAGTCATACTGCTATGCATAAGAGTTGAAGAGAAAACACCTCCCTATGTTTTTGAAGTTGTATCGAAAAATTATTTCTCATGGCACATATAAATATTAAAATAAGAAAATTAATGAGAATCTATGTCATGGCTACTTTTTAGATTCAGTTTCACTTTTGTGGTTTTCTGCATTTACTTTGAAACAAAAGAAAAGACTAGAAAAGAAATTGAAAACCGGATTAATACTTAGCTGCAACCACTTTTAGGTCTCAAAAGATACCAATACTTCAAGAACTGTTTTCTGATTTTCATACAATCCTATTAATAATAAAGATGTGTTTACATGTGTGTGCTCTATAGGCCAGAAAATTTCAGCAAGTTACTAAACTTGATACGTAAACACACACACACACACACACACACACACACACACACACACACACACA
>JAPMOR010025510.1:442476-459552 GCA_026543865.1 Argiope aurantia
CACACACACACACACACACACACACACACACACACACACACACACACTGTGGTGAGTGGGAATGTATTGCTCGGATCGTTTTTTAAAAATTTGATTAGAATTTTAATTTATTTAACCTTTTTAAGGCCATGGGAAGTATGCTTCCCATCAAATTCATCAGTCTTTGTATGGAATTATGTAGTTTTGCGTAAGTTCTGACAAATTTTTCAATCAGACGGACACTTAGATGCTTCATTTCCTTATCTCACACAAGATTTGTTACTTAATTATTAATTAACCAAATTAATTAATTAATCAAAAGAAATTTATCTAATAAGCTAAATGAGTCACTTTTCTTAAGCCAATCACAATCCTAAAAATATTTTAATCTATCATGACTAGAAAAAAATAGCCCTTTAAAGGGTTAAAATAAGCGACATTTTGGCGTTTGGAAAACATCAAATGGCAAAAAGGATTTTGACATCAGTTTAATATTTGAAAAAATTCCTTTTCAATGATTTTAATGTTTTTGCCATATAATTTTTTAAAAAATCTTTAATCAATTTTTAAAAATACTTTATATATTGTATAATAATATATTTCATTGCTGAAATGAAATTCAAGTTGTTTCCATTGTCGCTACAAATGTTTCAGTCTGACTTTTTCTCCATTGCTGAGGATTGAGATGCAACGATTTTATTTTATTAAAATGAAATTTATAATTTTCAATTTAAAAAATATTTTGCTGAGGATGCCATTAAAATCAGGTTACATAAAATATTTCATTGAAATGTTTAATTTTTTTAAAGCCCTTCCTATCTGATCATTCCTAAAGTGTCCCCAATGACGGCAAAAGGCTTTCGTTATCTTACTCACGGTCAGCAATTTTATGCAGAAGAAGGAGATGGAGGATTGCATCTTTACTAGAGAGCATGCGTGAGAGTTTAGGGAAGACTACACCTGCTGGTTTAATTCAGATTTCCCAACATTTTGAATTTTTCTCCCGCTTTTAAATTCCTTATCAAGCTTAAGTTAAAATATTGTTTGTAATTTGAATTCATTTTGGTAAATTCGTAGTCGAATCTGAAAATTATTAAAAAAAATAATTTTACAAGTACTGTTTCCGAAAATCAAATATATCCGTACTTTCAGTGAGTGCTCAGTAATTACAAGTTAATAATTACTTAATGTTCATAATTAACTCGATTATTTTACTGTTAAACGATACATTCTATTTAAAGGGCAATAAAAATGATCTCATTGCTATAGAAAATTTTAACGTCAGTTGTAAAATGAAAGGTTTATTTTCAATTTTTAAGGCACTCATATGGTGCACTGTTAGCTTATCTAATTTACTTATTTATTGAAATTATTGTTTCAGAATTATTAATTTAAAAAATATATAATTATTATCCATTTATATAATCATTATAATTGTTTACTGTACATTTATTACATCTTTTAAATATTAAAAACAAGAACTATCCTACCATTTTTGGGGGTAAAAATTGGCATCTTCATTTCTTGTACTCATGTTTAGACCCAATATTTTTAATTCTATTTTTTGGACAAATCGAATTTTTATTATAATTTTGTCAGTTTTAAATTAAACAGTTTTTATTTCAAAAATAAAAGTTGGAAAAAAATTGGTATCTGTTAAAAAAAAACAACCGAAAAGCCTATTCGAAAATAACATATTAAGAGATTTTGAATATAAGGTACTCCATTGTTTTTCCAGACTTTAGCATTTTTAGACTAGATTTTTTGAATATTTTTAAAAGGGAAAATGCTGTTATCTTTGATATAGAACTTTATTACCTTGAACGTTTTTTACAAAAATTGATTATTTTAAAGGAAAAAAAAACAGATCTTTTTCGAATAAAATTGTTATACGAGATAGAAATTTTACTTGATATGATGGAATAAGCGACAGTACTGAATTCGAAAATATTTAAAATATGCAGGAGAGGTTGCGATTGATTATTCTATAAATGAAAACATTTTGGGAATTGCTTAACAGAATAGGCCGAAAGATGATGATGACAAAGATGAACTAATTGATAAGCTATTTAGAAAACAAGTGATAAAAATATTCCAAGTCATCTGATTTAGTTGAAATTTATTCCTAATGTGAAAGAATTTCTTACCTCTCTGAATGAAAATGAACATTATTTTGAAACAAATCGGAAAAGATTAAAATGAAAAAAAAAACCCGAATTTTCTTTGTTTAGAAGCAAATAAAGTTTATTTCAGTTTTGCAATTATATGCATATTTGATATATGGTAAGCAAATCTGCAAATTATGTGCGTTTTTATGTATTTTAAAAAATAAATTTCTTTGATGGTTTAAGTTTATTAAAGATTTTAACCCTAAATTCTCAAGGGGGAAAAAAAAGCATCAAAAAATTTGCTATTTATGTGTATGCCAAAGAAATAAATCGTATTCGTTACTTTAATTTTGCCTTTTAGTTATAAAAATGGCACACGTTATTCGAAAAACATTTTAAGTTATGATCTGAAATAAGTGATTATTTATGCCTATTCTATTAGCTTATCATAAAAAGAGATGGGGTTACCATATGAATTCATCAGAAGAGGATGTCTTATAAAATGATATGATTTTCTTGTCAACTTGGTCTTTATTCTGCTTTATATTTATTAAAAAACAAACTTGAAACAAAGTCTATTTTCTGTAAATAATATATTCTTAAAAAAAATTATGTATAGCTGTAGATTTTAATTTTTGTTGTTAGCTATTTTTTTTTAAAAAAAAAACGTGCCTAATTCTTTAATATAACAATTTCAAGAATGCGTTTTATTAATATTTATATACTTTCAGATAAACGGCTGCTTGAAATGTTTATTATTCTAATACATAGATATTCATTTTAATTACAAAAAATAATGCTTTCTTCTTTCTTTATTGCATTTTGAGGAAAACCATGATTAAAAGATTTATGAATAAAAGATGTTCCACTTAAAGATCATGCATACTTATCGATTTAATTAAAAATTTAAGCCAGTTATGCGAAAATCAAGTGAGCTATTCATTGACACCCCCCTTCCCTCCCCTCATCAACTGGAAGATTAAAGATTGAAGATCTACTATTTAATAATTCTTTTTAGTCCAAGTAAATTTCGCTACCTATATGAGATTTTAAAGAAGAATACTCTTGTTTTTCTCTTGTGTTCTATGTGTGAATGAAATAAACAAAACAACAAATACTCTCAATCATAAATTTATATTTTTTAAACAATTGTCACATTCTTACAATACAATTAAATTTTTTAATATACAATTGAAAAGTATTTAAATGAAGTACCAAAGAGATATTTCCGGTAACACAATCTTTCATTGAAATACATATTAGTTCTGAAATTACTTAAAGAATAAATAAGAAAATTCAGCTTCACAAAAGCACAATGTCGTATTTCTCGTAATATACTTGCAACAAATTGTATTTTGATACAGCCAGTATCAATAACAGTCTTTGAGACAGCTATTTTGATGTAGCTGATATAATAACAATTCATCAAATTTGTTTCAAATAGGGCAGAATGCACTTGAAAATAACTTGTATTAATTATATTTTTAAACTTCATTTAAAAATATCTTTTTGTAAAGTTTAGTAAAAAAAAAAAAGAAGTGGCATTGTATTTGCTTCACATTTTGCAAATAGGTATGTGCAAAATTATATACTTATTTACATTTTAAAAAAAAAAGAGTTTTAAATAAAAAATGCGAAATAATATGGGCTCATGTAACAGCTCATTTAAAACCCTTCCTATCATACTTGAATTTCAGGAAGCAGAATTAAAATTGAATAAAAAATGTAACATAATAGCAACGCGTTGTTTAAATTTTGCTTATATACAAACATTATAAATAAATAATCGAAATTTCTCAAAATACAGAAGAAAAAAAAATGATAATGCAAGTTAAATTAATCATAAAAATCCTTCTGATATTGCAATTTTTATACATGATACATGTTTATGTAATTAAATTCAGAAGAGACGGCATCTAAGTGAAATAATCATGCCACAATAAGCATATCTCTTAAGTAAGTTGAAGTAAAGTATCGAGATTATATCCTCTTTAAAAAATGGGTAGAAAAGTATTGAAACTACATATTACAAAATATCATATGAATGCGCAGTTAAATAGTATGCATAAAGATCATTTGTGCTTTACTAATCCATTTTTACGGATTTTCAAAATACCGCAAAAGTATCTTTTATTGAATCTTTTATTGTGGCGATTATTTCACGAGAAAGGCTAGAAAAAATTGCAATAATAGTAACTGTTCCTAGAAGCATTCACTTCTCAAAATATTTTTAAGATTTATGGTAAGTATTCTGATGCTTTGAGAATAAGATTTGTACTATTATTTTCGAAATCATGAATATTCCCTCTGAATTAATTCATATTTTCGACTGTCTCTATATTTAAAATCTAAATTTTTCCACTACGTTAAACTGTATTATAATGATATCTCCAGACATTTTTGTCCGTTCTTCGCTGTAATGGTCTAAATCTCGGATTTGGGGTCTAAATATAGGACTCAAAATCCGATTCGATCGAATGTTCATCATGTTTGCGGGTTTGTTACGCGGTGAATCCTTCAAAAGTCTAAGGTCTCCAAGTTTGTGTGGGTATGAATGAAGTGACTGAACAAGAACTCTTCAGATTTTTGAATGAAAAAAATATCCCAATTTAATCTCGACGTTGAATAAAAAAATTTTGGATTATATTAATTTTTCCACTTTCCTCTGGAATCAAAGCATCAAAATCAAATTTAAATTTTCTAGTATTTTTTATAAAAATATTCAGCAGCAAATACTAAAAGAAAATCCAATGTTTTATGATTACTGAAATTAATGCTACTGTTTTTTATTATTTAACCTGGGACATTGAAAATCCAAAAAATTCATCTGAAATAAAGAAAAAATCATGTATTCAGCTGTTTTATAAAATGCAAGGATACCATGCACTTTTTCATCAATTTTTATAGGAAATAAGAGTTTACCAACTTTTGCATTTTTGTCGGATTCAATTTCTTTAACAGCTGTTACAAAGGTAGATACTCTGAAAAAAAAATCCCTGTTAAAATTTGAATGAAAATTAACGATGGCACTCTGTATTATAATTTATACAGAAGTGTGAAAATTTATTGGATGTTGTAAAAAAAAAATCAACCAAAAAAGCATTTTTAAAATTTTTTTTATTTGTTTAGAGACAGTTTACAGTGACTTTATTTGAAAAAAAAAAGATATCAGGGTTACATTTAATCTTGAACAAATGCATTTTTATGTAAAGTTCCGTTCTGATGATCTTGATGAAATGATTTCGTTTAAATGTGTTAAAAGTGTCAAGAAGAGTAGATGTTTTATATGTTATAAAAGTGTGATGATGGACAGCAATTTGAAATTAAACTCAAAATATGAAGCCTTCAGCTCTTTTAAATCTTTGGGAAGTTTGATAAAGTATGAATGTAATGTATTTTTTTTTCCCTTTCTGTGTAAATTAAGTTTCTGCTTTCGCAAAAATATGTATCATGGATCATCGTTTCTTTTGATTCTGTGGTGAAATATTTTAATAACTAATGGCAAAATGTCATTTTTAGCTACTATGATAATTTAAAAATTTTAATATACACTCATTAAACTTTTCCATTGATAAAAAAATCTTATATCTAAATAAATAACATTTTAAATAGTTTTACCTATAAATTAAAGCGAATGAGAATTTCAATGAATAAAAAATTATGTTTTAATAAATGAATACATTTTTTTATTCATCTGAAATTTTGAACTAAAATAACTGAAATAAATAAAGTTTTCAATAAAAATAACTAAAATTTCCAAAAAATGAGAAATTTAGAGGTAAAAATATATAATTTTTGTTTCATTTAAGATTTTAACAAATAGCTAAACTTTTCAATTCATAACATCAATATATTAAAGTTAATATAATGTGAATAAATTATAATTTTATATTTTACTGGATGAAATTTTGAATTAAAATTGGTAAATTTTTAATTGATTCCAAACTTTGAATTAAGAAGAAAAAAATTATAAAATTTTTATAAGACACAATTTTGAACTTTACGGAAAATAACGATAGAAGTTTTGAAATGAGATGAAATTTTAAGCTAAAATGGATAAGTTTTGATTACTAAAAAATTCAGTAAAACTAAATAAATTCCCAAAAAAATTTCATTTAAATTTTTAGTTGTACAGAATTTTTTACGGAAAGTTATCAAACTTTTAATGATGTGAAATTCTGAATAAATAAATAAATAAAATTGAATAAAATTCTTAGCAAAAAATAAATTCTTAATAAAATTCTGAATAAAAAAAATTGAATAAAATTCTTAATAATACGAAAGTGAAAGATTGGTAATGTTTTAATAAGATCAAAATAAACTCAGTAAATCTATATTTGAAGTTAGGTCTTTCTAATTAGAAATGGTTATTTGTTTGTGCTTTACCAACAGACAAAAATTATTTGCAGATACTGTAGTAAAAAAGAAAAAAAAAAGTTTTTTTTGGACTTTACTTTCAGCAACAGTAAACGAACAGAGGAGAAAAGACCCCGTAACGTGCGGGCCAGAATTCTTAAAAGGTGAGTCTATAGTAATTAATTTCGGCTTTTGATATAACCTGTTTCCGAAATATAGTTTATAGTCGGACATATTTTAAACAATTCCTATTTCTCACTATTTTTTACTTACAGCTATTTTAATTTTTCTAAAATGTATAAATATTCATTTCGAGAAACTAAATTACTTCATCAACATAAAGATTAATTTTAATAAAAGGCTTAGAACTCGTAAATAAAACATTATGCATAACTACAATACCAATAAATAGCCTTTTATCTGTAGGTAAAGTACCCGCAAATATTATCTTTTTTAATTCGTTTGATCAAGCATATAATTTGTAATAATAAAAATGATATCGAAAGTAAGAAAACACATCTAATTAAATATGAGATTCGTTTCATATCCAAAGAATATTCGATAGTTAATGAATTCAAATTAAGGATGACTTCAACTTCATTCGTCTTAACTTATAAATATATTTACCCACAAACTTTTATCAACTTACTCAAATTTTCAAAAATACTATTTCAAAATCTCACTAACTTAAACATTTTTTTGATGCAAAAAAGAGTATTCATAATAGACTTATAATGGTCAATATTATTTGCAATTATCAATACTTTTTTTGTCAAGAAAAATGGGCATCAGATGCTCCATTTTATCAGCCATAACTGCTATGTAAACACATTGTCGATTTGAATAAGTAGAAAAATCAGTTTGTAGTGAACTCTGTTATGCTGCAGGTCAATGCCATAGTTCAAGAATTACAAATAACTCCTGGCTGCCTTGTTAAGTTAAAGTTTGTTTAGGTCACTGTTACTGTATAGGAACTTCTACAGATTCTGGAACTTCATATTCTTCGAATCTGGAAGTTCTGTGTAATCACTGCGAGGGAGTGTTGGGTAAGTGTTGTAACCAGTCATGTCCCTCGGTGTTCCCAGACACTGAGGAGTAGGCTGAACTGGAGGCGACACTGTTTGGTGGTGACTTGGAGTCATTGAATGAGATTGATACGCGTGCCCCAGAGGTGTGTTGTAGTAATCATATGGAAAGGTGTAGGTGCTGTTTTGGAGGTATCCATTAGTGTTGTAAACTGGAGTGTTGAACTGATAAGCAGATATTGAATCGACTTTCTGCATGCAGCTGGTTGTAGAGGTACTGGGCATAAGCATCGGATCCGGAGTTGCTGGACTGTATTCGCCACTACGTTGCGGTAGCGGAGTAATGTTAGCAGCAGGACTCGAGCCAGATTCTCCCGAGGAAGGACTGGCATGTGACTGGGACGTTGAAGGACTGCTGCAAGGAGCTACCTGGGTTGGAGGGCTCTTCGGTTGTTTCTTGGTGGTGCGATTTTTGTTGGAACCATTCTGACTCTGTTGCCGGCACTTAGCTCGGCGGTTTTTGAACCAAACCTGAAATTAGGAAGACATTTTCTAATTAACAGATGTCTAACTGAAAACTGAATATCATTTTTCTCAATTACTGAAAGAGTAAAATTATCCAAAAAAAGCTTTATAAATATAAAAAGCATTCTCCTGTAAAGAAACTTTTATATTACAGCATACTATATTTTGTATGCATTATTTTTTTTACAATACGTTATTTACATTGTATTACAGCATACTATATATATTGCAAATGATATTAATTCAAATATTTTTGATAAAAAGGTTTAAATATTCAGAAGTCAGACTTCTTTTTCTAAATCTGAATATAATTTTGGATTGTAAGGGAGGGGGAGGAGGTCCTATCTAATTAAAATTTCTTAACTCTATTTAAGAATTTACATCAAACATATGGTCACATCATATTATTATATAATACACATTTCAAATATTATATTACAAATTTTAATACATCCTATAGCACTAGAACAGACATTGTAGCAATATGAATTGAATAACTCAGAGAAGTGATCTTTAAATTTTTTTATATGAAGCAGTCAATAAATTATCCAGTCATAAGACTTAATTGTCTATCAACGCGAAGTAAAATTTCATTTTTAGAACCATTCACCATTTTATATATTTTTTAATGCTGAAATAAAATATAGATGCACATATTACCTGAACGCGAGATTCTGGCAGTCGTATTTGATTAGCGACCTCTTCTCTCATGAAGATGTCTGGATAGCGAGTCTTTTGGAATAAAGCCTCCAGAATGTCGAGCTGTTGTCTACTAAAAGTAGTTCTTTCTCGCCTTTGCTTGCGAGCTCCTTGAGGATTTGCTATAAGAGAAAAGAGAAGAAATCAGAAAAATGTGTATTATATGACACAGTGTATAATGATTTGCTTTACACAATTACAGCTAAACTGGAATTTTCAGCTAAGGAAGCACTTTTTTGTGCTTATAATGCTAAGAAGATTAAGTTTAATTCATTATGTAACTTTCATTGACTCCTTAGCTTCTGTGCACGAGTTTTCTGGATCGAATTATCGTATTTTCAAATTAGTAATTTAAATTTGATTCGTTCATGTCTTTATAACTCATTGCAAAATGTTGGATAATCCACAAATATCTCGTGTTCTATGTACTTTTTTTAAATCAATATGACAACCCAAGGCTGAATCAGAAATTATTATCTAATCAGAGAGCAGAAAAAGCAACGCAGGTAAAAGGCTAAAAAGTTTTTGGATTTTTTTTTGAGGTGAAATTGTTTGAAATACTGACATATCTAAGATTTTGATCATAAATTCGAACTGAACTATGCTTTTTCTTCCATGTTGATAGAATCTTATAGACGAGCTTTTAAATAATAAAAATGGGAAATTTTTTTTAAGAATTATTTTATTAGTCTAATAAGAAGGAGAAAGTAATATTTTAATAAAAAATATGGAGGGCAAATCACAATCATAATAAAGATACTCTAAATAAATTGTAATTTTAAGAAAATTATTCTCTGCTGTTTAAGACTCTGATAAAAGTAAACTTTTGAAAAAAAATATTTTTGTTATTTTCAATTTTTTTTTAATATTTCATAATTTATTATTAAAAATCCGAAGTCTTATAATCAAAGCTTTCTCAATTTCGCTATTAAATGCCTCTTTTAATGTAGAATCAAAGTTTAATTAAATTGATTGATTAACTGATCATTAACGTTTTAAGACATCATCAACTGTACGAACTTTCTGCACTCAAATGCATTAGAAAGTAAATGATAAAAAAAAAGCAATTACAAAATCATATATTTACGAACTTAAGAGAAGTTCGTTAAAAAAAAAATTAAACACTCTTTTATAACTATACTAAATACAAGAAATTTTTAATTATTTTCTACTTTTTCATCTGTTTCATCTACTTTGTCAGTTGAACCCTCTTATATGGCATAAAAATTTAATTTATTTAGTGATATAGTGATAATCAACTTCCAAAGGATTAAAGCAGTTATTAAATAGTGAACAAAATTTTAAACATTAAAGCATCAGAAAATGATTGAAAAATCAATTCAAAATTTCATCGTTATACACTTGAACCAAGTTAAATAAAAAATTTTAATAAATGCATGTAAAAAAAAGAAACAAAAATATAAAAAATTGACGCAGAAATATGATGCGATGTGATGTTAAATCAATGGGATGTCAAACATTTTAAGAGATTAAAATGAGGATTAAGTACAAATTATGTACAAAGTTAGGCAAGTGTAAAAATGGCCGTAAATCTTTCAGAAAAAAAAAAAAAAAAACCAAGATCATATCTGTTTTTCCAACCAAAGAAATCCCTCCAAATGTAAATTCTAGTAAATAATTCGAAAATTCGATAGATTCGATTTCCTTTGTCAACTTGTAAATGGTGATGAAAGTAAAATTGATACTGAAATACACCATAAAGAAAGTCCATAAAAAAGAAAAGCTACTTATTTTTTTCCCAATGATTCGAAAAATTGATTTAGCCTTACAAAATGCTTATTTACAGAATTTTGGCACAAGAATACAGTATGCTATCTGTATGAATTGTATCCATCGTTTGATTTTAATCCATTGCATGAGCTTTTAAATAGTGCATTATTGAAGAAAGAAAAGTTTAAAAGATTCATTTTTTATGGTACGGTTTAAAAAACTGGCTTAAAAAATTTGATTATATTTGACAAAATTTAGAAATCTGTTTGGATACCCCCCCCCCCCTGTCAAACAGATTCATTCTGATTATGAATGACTTTTTGGTTGACAAACATTTATCGCCGAAATTCAACAGGTCATTGCCAGCCACCCACCCACCCCACGGTATTTGAAAAGGGCCTCCAGTTACAAACGATTACGTGAGTGGTTGGTACGTGTGATACGTTCCTAATCGCTGTTCTTCAAAGTAGGCGGAAAGTGTTGATTTCGCTCTCGTGAACATGGGCTCAAGGGGTCCGGAACTGAAAAATAAAGGCTTTTTCAGTCTATTATCTGCTGTGCGCATCTAATGCGTTTTCTCTTTTCGACATTTGTTTGCGAATCTCGAATTTCCACAGACCCTACTTGAAATGCGTTCTGCAGCGTCGAGCATAATTATCTTTTGTGTCGCTGTTTCCGCCAGACGACTTTTTTTTTTTTTTTTGCACGCGGAAATCCCTCAGAACCTCCCCCTTGTAGGCGTGATCTCGAATCGTCTGCCAGAAAAGGGGGTAGGACACCCTCCAAAGACTTTTTTAAAAAGAGAGAAAAAGCAGATGAACTTTCTTGGGAGTTCATTTGGACCCTGAACTGCCTCGAAAGCCAGTGAGCCCTGACACCATCACGTAAGACGGACAACCCCAAGGAAAGTCACGGAAAACCTTGATAGTTGCTTGTGATGAGACAGTGGTTTTCGGCATTTTAATGTCAATCGAAAGTTTCAGTTTATGCCTTTCTGTTCAACATTAAAATGGAAATAGTGACAGTTTGTCAAGATAAGGAAGATGATTAACTCTCCAACGAACCACTAAATGCAGGTTAAGCAAGAATAGTGTGGAATAAGTATCACCTTCAGGCATTTCGGCTTGACACTAAAAATGACACTAAAAACTCGTGACACTCGTTGACACTAAAAATGCATCGGTACTGAAATTATTGCATAATTTCTCACTGTTTTAGGATGTGTATGAGAACAGAGCAATCCAAGCATTAAAAATATAAAATTCCCACAACTTTCTGATTTTTCTTTTTGTAATTCAGTTTCTTATTCTTATATACGAAATTAACTTAACTTGGAGATCTTTAACTTACTATTACAATATTTACAGGCTCTAACATTAATGGTATAATGATATTAAGAGAGAAAAAAAGCCAAGAGGCGGTAAATAATTATTGTAAATAAATAAATTAAAACATACAATGGTAATAAAAGATGGTTATGATAATAAATAAGTAAAGTCACAAAAATATAATAATATTAAAGATAGAAAAAGATAAAATAGATGAAATTAAAAATTTATATGTATTTTTTCAAATCTCATTTTTTTCTATTATTTTTATAAGTGGAATTTCATGATTTCCATCTCATAACAAAATCTCTAATGTCATCAGTTGATTTCATAAAAGATGACTCCAAACAATAAAAAGTTTCTACGATTTTATTGCCGATCATTGTAAATTCCGTTAGCTTTAGACATTGGACTTTTGATATTGTTTTAATAAAATAAAATAAATAAATAAAAACTAACCCGCCGAGCAACTTAGAAGTTTAAATTACAGAGAGAACGGAATTCAATCGATTCAGAAAGATATTTTAAGAGAGTAATTTAATTAGAAATTATTACATAAGTATTTATGTTTTAATCATATAATAAATATAAATGAAAAAAATTTAAAAAAGAGAATATATAAATAGTAACTTAAAACTGAAATATATCAGTTTGAAATCCAAATATGAGTTAGACAGTTAGCTTTATATGGGGGGGGGGGAAACTTAGAATGAAATACTGGAACAATTTATCAGTTTACAAATATAATATTTTAATTGTGAGTATGCGTCTTCAATTAAATGCAATGCACAAAAATATGAAATATGAAAAATATTCGAAAAAGATTTTAAAAATGGATTTAAGTACAATTTTCGACTATCAAAACAAAAAATTTTAAAGCCATTTCGTCTTCCGCTACTTATATCTAAAGCAATGTAAAGATTTTTTTAATGCATCTATCAACATTTCAGGCAGAATGTATCACATATCATAAACAGCAGTGTCTGCATCGTGTAAAATAACAGAGCTAATAACTTTCTATTATTTCATAAAACTGAAAGATTCTATAATCATTCTATTAGTTTTAAATTACATTTACTGCCTTGGTGCATTCAAAAAATAAGAGAGCAAAAATACATAAACATAAATGACTGCTGATTGTACAAGCAGTGGATGGTCCCTCAAAGAAACCGCAATTGCTTCACTTTTATGTAGTTTTCGGCCGGAACGCTTCTAACTATCTTCTTGCGGCCGCTTTGAGACCCAATTACCAACACATCGCTTACCCTACCTCTAGAGCGCCCCCCTCCCTTGCCTCCCCCCTGCCGCAGGTAAAAGCACTCTAATTGCCCTGTCGCTGCGATAACTTGAGTTGTTATGTCTCAATCATTTTTAGTTTTCGGGAATAAAAAAGAAAAGAAGAAAAAATGTATGAAAAATTTTCCGGCTTCTCAGATAGGGTTTCCTACCTTGGTAGAGCGCCAAATTAGGAAAAAAGAGCCAAGTGGCGGCTAAAATGAGTAGAATTGGAATGAAACCTTAAATGAAATTGAATTATCAATTTGAGTTTGAATGTCTGGAGAACATCATAGAATTTTTTCTCTCTCTTGGCATCATTATATTTTATTATACTATTAAGGTGTTCAGAAATTTGTCACTTCAAGACTAACTAAAAAAAGAAAGATAGTGCATATAAAAAAAAACCCCACTCTAGTATTTTTTTTTTTTTTGAGATTTTTGAAAATTATATTTTGCTTGTGTTTTAACTGACTTATCACTGCATTTGCACAAAAAAGAATTTTTTTTTAATAAAAAGTAAAAAGTAGATAGGTATTTATTTAAGGGATATTTTATTTTAGAAATTAATCATAAGAAAAAGCGAGTAAAAAGTAAAAGAAAACTTAAAATAAGAAAATATTTGACAGCTTTAGGAAAGTGAAATATACAGCATTTCTAAAAATATTCACTATAAGAACGAAATAACACATAATAATTCATTCGAATAACAAGCACTAAAAATATGAAGAAAATTTTATAGAGTGCATTATTCTTATATGTAGATAAGCTTTTCTACATTTAATTTCGAACATCTTTTGTTAATAGGAAAATAACTCAACCATGTTTGCACATTTCTTCATGTTCTTCTGTCTATTTTTATAATTCGAATTGTCCTATCTAGTTTTTGCCATAATTAATCATGTATAGCCAGTGTAAATAATCAAATAAATCCAATTTTTAAGAAAAGTTTTGATTTCTTTCATATAACAATGAGGCTTTGCAAAGACTTTCAGCTTTTATTATATCATATCGAATATTTCAGGAAGAATTATAAAAAATTTAAAAGTGCCTTAATTTTGTGCTTTAATATCTTTGATATAAAATTCAAACAAATAAAAAAAATTCATAAATCAATGCAAAATATAAAGCAATGTGGATGATTTGTTAGCAAAAGCAAATCATTAAGCCAAATTGTTTTTACAAATGAGCTCAATTATTAACATTTTTTCTGATGATTATTTTTGAAAAAATAATTTTTTCCTCCCGTCATTGGCTGTAAAATTGCACCTTAATGTCAGCAAAAACGATAAAGAGCCAAAAATTGCAGTCCCTCCAATCGAATAGCGCAAACGAGCCTTCTCTTTTTCAAAAACCGCGGCGCGATTTATTTATATGAATTTTTGTATTTTGCTAAGGGTTTGCCGCGACGCGAAATTTATGTTCCGCTCACCTTCTTCGAATGCCTCACGCACCCCGATTGGCTAACTGCTGTTCTTCACGCACTCCCGATGATGAAGAGCGAGCAAAAACAAAAATAACGCCACACAAAAGCGCCTCTTTTTGGCGAGCAGGGCACAAATGAAGTTGCGAATTAAAAAGTGGGGGGGGGGATGAATACATAAAAAATAATGAAAAGCGCAACTTCTCATATTTTCTTAGATTCGGTATTCCAGGTACGTTCCGTAATTGGATATATGGCCCAAGGAAGACACAAGTTAAGTGTACAGGGTCAAAGGAATAGACGATTTTTTTTTTTTTTTGAGAATTGTTTGTTATAGCTATTCTATGCTTTGCAGCTCATAGACAGACTATCTTTTATAAAAGAATTTTTCCTCTTTATTCAGCGAGAAGTAGAGTTTAACAGGAAGAGCAGTGATCAGTTGAATGTAATTTATTTCCGTAAAAAACTATAATTTGTTAAATGATTATAAATAAGTCAGGAACAGATGCAGAAAATAATTAATATACAGAATATGCATTCTGATAGTGGCTTAGTAGTTCATTTATAAAATTTTTAATGATAGACGGGTATTTCCAGTTGAAAAATTGCTCTAAATGGCATAAATAATTATAATTTCGCTTTCCATCCCTTTTGAGTCAATTTCAGTTGCAAATGAGTGGAACTTTATTTTTGATTTTTATTTATTTATTATTATTGTTTTGTGTAAAGTGTCAATGTATTAAGAATATTTCACTAAATGTAGATAACAGAATATATTTTTTAAAATCGCATTTACTAACTCAAACAAGAAAATCGCAAACAAATTAAATTAAAAAAATTTACGTCATGTCGAGTATTTTAAAAAAATTTTATTTGAAGTATATCCTTATCTCTATAAATTTAGAAACTAGTTATCGAACTAAGATGAAAGTGTCTGTATATTCTGTAAATATATCGAAACATTTTAAGAATAAAAATATTCAGTATCAATTTTTGTAAATTTTATCTTCATAATAATTATTGAATTTTTAAGAAAAATATTAATAAAAATTAAATATATTTTAACCATATGGAAGTAACTCATTTTATTTAAAACTAATCCTACTTTCTAAATCTTAATTAAGTAAAAATAGTTTTTAATTGTAGATTCAAATGTAAATGAAGTCGCGATCTAGGTAACTACATAATCAGCTTAAAATCTATAAATGCAAACAGGATATTAAGACTTATTAATTGAACCGAAGCATACAAGACATCATCAATTATATTTAAAATGAATGATTCATGAGAAGAATTTATTCAGTCGAACTTAGCTTTATAATCCAAATAAGCACTTTTTTTTTCTCTTTATAAAGCATAAAGAAAATGAATTTAAATTTTTGTAGATCACTTCTTACAAATTCATGAAATCCTTATAAAAAATCTTTCGGTTTGATAAAATATTATTTGTGAATAAAATAAAAAAAAAGATTATCGACATTTTTTTCAATGTTATATTGATTCTCATAAAACAAAACAAAAAAAAACAAGAAAATTAAAAAAAATATGTAATTATAACTAATTTTGTAGCTTTTAGTGTCTACGGTTTAATCCCAAAAGCAATGTACGTTGATTTCGACTGAATCATTATGTAAATGACACACAAGAACTGTAAACGTTCACCAGCAATGCGTTACAAAAATGGGCGTCGAAAAACTGAAGCAGGGAAAAAAAAAAAGAAGTAAATCGAAACAGAAATTTGCGACAAAATTCACTGGCTTGAGAAAAATGTATCTTATTGTACGAATCAGCGAATCGTTTAACATTTTACGACTTAAAGACTCCACGTGGAAGAATTTTATTTTCCAAGTTCAAAGCAAGAGTAGTTGGACTGGAACTTTGCAGCTCAGTTTTTCTGAGAAAGGCAAAGAGTCATCTGAATTATGCTTCTCAGAGGTGTAAAGTCGTTAGTCTGGAAGGTGGGGAGGGATGGTTTATTAGAATGAAAGTTTTATTGAATAATTGATAAAGGAATAATTTTTTAATGGATACAACGAAAAATTATAATGGATTTAAATGGGAGTTGATTAAATAACTGAATTTCGCTTATGCTTTATTAAGAAGCTTAAAATTCTGCTTATGTGATTTTATTGGCTCTTTATATAATCTCTAGTTTATATTACGTTTGAGATTCACGATTCATTAAATGGAAAGTAATCTCATTAGGGAATTATTAATCATTTATTTAAATTTTAGCGTGCTTAGAATGGGGATGTGAAACAAAACGATAATGAGAGTGTTTATATTAAAGGAATTAATTGAGATAATTTTCTTTTCTTTGTTAAAGTGTAACGAAAAGGTGTGATTTTTATATATGTTCTTATGAAAATGCCCTATATGTTCCATATATATTATAATACCATATATGCTCTTTTGAAAATACCCCATGGAAAAATAAATATGGAATGCAGAAATTCTTAAAATTTATATATTTTTAAAAGATTTAAAATTGATATGTATACTTGAACTATATAAACAGTTGGACAGTTTGAAGATTCCCGGGGAAGGGGGAAATCAATTTATAGAAATAAGATTATATATATGTACGGTACTATCGATGTATTCGAAGATGCACAAAATTATACACT
>JAPMOR010025510.1:459952-490367 GCA_026543865.1 Argiope aurantia
TTTTTTTTCTAGTTTACATGAACAGGAAATGTTTGCTTGAAATATCAAGGATAACTTAAAAGCTGAAATAGATTATTTGAAATGTAAATTTACTGTCTTTGAGATTCAACAGAGATTTCTATTTACCATTTGTAATTACCATTTACCAAAAGTCGCAAGTATTTGTTCCAATTTTCCCTTTGTCTACCTCAAGTAAAAATAGATTAGTATTCATAAACCAGTTCTAAGCTTATAGATAAGGGATTACGTTAACTATCTCTAATTCTAACAAGTTAAAAATAAATTTTTTGCATTATTTTGGGGGTTTAGTTGTTACGAAATCGAACTTAAAGCAATTGATTTAGCAGCAAAATATTTAGACATACTTTTGTAAGTGGGAAAGTTAAAATAAGTTAAAGCTAAAGCTTGAAAATCAAAGCTCACTATCAAAAATATTTTGAAAGGTTGACTAGACTGTAAATTCCGCTTGAATTCAAACAAACAACCATCTGTTCAGTTTAGATAAATGATTAATTATTCATCATTACAATTCAGCTTGCGTAATGGTAAGATCCGTTTAAAACTATATGATCAAATCCGAAATTCAACAGCTTCAAAAAGTCCCAATACAAAACGTATTCCACCAGCTGTGTGTTAAGAAGTACACTTCGCAAAACTGAAACAAAATCATTTATAAACTTTCGATGGGAAAATAGTATGCTTCTCCAAACCGAAAACCGCACAGCAGTGGAAGACCTCCGAGATGTTCAAACAAATCGAATCTAAATGATCTTTGGAGTATTAACAACCCAAAGTAAACCTATTATTGGCCAAATTAAGAGATTTGTCTTGTTAAATCCACAGTATCAAAAGAGAATCATTCCATCATCTTCCAATCTGTGTCAAGATTTGACGCGCTGCTTGCAGGTGGAAGGGGAATCGCACGTGAAAAAATAATAGGCTAGATTGCTCTCTAAGAGCGGCTTTCTGTTTCCTGTATTTTACGGTTCGGAACCACGGAGTTCTGTTTGGGTTTAATTATTCCTTCGCCTGTCATGGAAAACGGGAGCTGTAGGTGACAAATTGGACGTGGCGTACGTGAGGCGAGTGCAAATGGAGGGGCATAAAATTGGAGGAGGTACCAGGGGTCGAGACCATGTTTCAGATCGAAGGGGTCGGATTGCACCTGTCTGGTAGGGTCAAGCAAGTTTAAGTGGCCCCTTGATAAAGATCCTTTGTCTGAACGATCTTTGTTCTTCATCCCGCTAAATTGGAGAGGTGGTTATTTACGAGGCTGGACTGTGGAAATATCGGAGGAAAGTCTTGCATAGACTAGAAATTGCCTTATGAATCAAGTCTTCGGAAATCGTGCACGTAGGACTGAAGAGGCTATTTTTTTAAATGGTGAAATGCATCTTAAATATAAGAGTTTAGACATTTAACATTCTTTAATTATTTGAAATGCTTTTTTTTAAATATTATTTGCTATCATTTTGTCTTGGGGGTTTTCTCTTTTTTGGATTTACATATCGGATTTATTCATATACCAATATATTATATTTATGAAACGATTTTTAATTTTATCATGTTAAAGTTTTGCACCATTCATTTTCAATGCAAAATTACGATTCACTTCATAATAAAATGTTTATAAAATTCATGCATGTTATCAGCTTAAAAATATTTGGTAAGTATTACAACTTTAATTTTAACAAACTTAGACTTTTCAACTGTTTTTCTGTTTTTGGCAATATGTTTAAACTATGCATTCAAATGTAAACTTTCTGAAATACAGCTATGGATTAAACAAAGTTTGTGTAACAATATTTGTACATTTTTAAAACGATTTCTCATATTCAACTATTTTGTGTAAGAATGCTATCAAAAACAAAATATTTTGAATAAATAAGACTTGAATATTGTATTTCAAGACAAGAAACCTTTGCATGCTTTTCATAATGTACCTAGAGGGAAATTTATTTTGTCAAAAATCCAGTTTATCTTAAAATATTCATCATAAGCATTTTTTTAAAAATATTTAACAAATGAAATTAACTAGAATTCCTTCCAATATACTCTAGCAAGACGTATAGCCTTTTAAATTTACAATTTGCCTTATAAAATTTTTGAAAAGTTAAATCCAAACTTCGCTAGATCAGAGTCAAACACCTTGACTCTAAAAGGTCTCTTTACGTTTCTCAGTATCTTTTAACCAACCGAGATCCGTTTTTTGCACAAAAAGCTGGAATCCGCGCAACGAGCGTGATGAAGTAGGTTGATATGAGCGTGATTCTTTCAATTTGTAACGAAAATCCACAAAAACCAATGACTAAAAAATAAACGTCACGCAAAAATTCTATCAAAACGGCGGAAAATCGAGCCAGAATTGTGTATCACTTTTCGAGTCGTGAAGTGGTAGGGGTAAAGATACGGTCATTATTGGGTGTCGAAAAGCTTTCTCAGATTCTACGAGCAGTCACGAGTCCATCCGAGCGTTGGATTCGAGCACGCGAAGTCGGAGCAGGTATCGTCATTCCGAATCAAAATTTCTAAGATGATCATACTCGGTTCCTTATTTTTTGATCAAAATAATGGCTGTATTTGATCAAATTATGCCAATAGTACTAGTTCAATATATTGTGCGTTATTGTAGGAAAAAGGCACTTAAATTGTTTTTCTATTTGAACCATTAGGAAACAAACACCCATATGCTAATTCGGCAATAACAAAAGGGAAAAAAAAATCTGAACATGATAAACATCGTCTGTGCTTCAAAATGCGATTTTTTCTCTTCATTTCGACTGAAACGTTTTAGCGATAGTTTAGACCGTCGTTAGGGAACAACTCTCAATTTTATCTGAAGCAGAAATTGCGGCAGTTCATTAAGTTCTATTGATTGCTTAAAATTAAGGAAAGAAATTTATGGAGTGAACCGTAACAATAATTCTTAGAATAAGAATATGGAGGACTGAAATTGTTTGGAAATCAATTTGGAAACACGGGTTAACAGTCTTTCTTGCTACAAATTCCTGAAATTATTAAATTATTAGTTAAAGTAAAAGTTTAAAAAGACATTAACTTTTTTTAAAAAAAGATGTGAAAATAAACAAATGAACAGTATATGTAATTTCAATTCCGAAAATGTCATCTCCTAATCATCTTTTGTAGGTTTTGAAGTAAATTCAAAAAAATTTTGAAATTATGAAATTACCGGCAATCTCTGATTTCGCTGTATTACTTTTATTTTATTATTGGTGAGTTCCTCCCAAAGGAAAACTAATACATAAATTCAACTTAGCTCTGAGCAAGATTTTCAACAAAACTAATCAATGAATAAAATGTTAAGTTGTTTTTTTATATCTATGAAATTACATGTTTGCATTAAGCGTAATTTAATATATATATTATTTTATAAATACTAATTTGCATAATTCGTCCAAGAGACAGATCATGAGTTATGAAACGATAGTCATTCACAAGAAAGTCCAATTTCTCGGTTTAACCTTGGTTTGTACACTATACAGAATGCAAATGGAAATGAAACCAAAGTGAAAACAGTTGAATGGCCTTGATTGTCGAATCAGTATTTCTAATGCCGTTAGCTTCGACGTCAAACGATGTCGCGTACTTGAATTTCGGGGTTGACACTTAGCAGCGATCAAATCTTTTAATATTAATAAGGAAAGTTATTAAAAAAACCATCTTGATTTAAAACATTTCGTTAAACTGTCCACCTAAATATAGCATGTTTAGCTAAATTTCGTTTAGGTTGCCTTGAATGCTTTATTTCTCTTCTCTGATTTCATATATTGTATAAATATTGGGATGATCTAAAATGTCTCCAAAGATAGATAGAATAATGGAATTTTTCTTCGGAAGAAATGGAATTTCGCATGGAAGAAATTTAAAAAGGCTTACTTATGAAACAACTTCTAAAAAAATTATTTTTTCAAAAAGTGATAAAAACCTCATGAGAGATGACATATATTTTGACATTGCAAAATAATGCCTAAAAGTAATTTCGAAAACAATATTTATTTGAAGCACAACGAAAAGTGTTATAACGAAATAATATATTTAAATAAAGGCTGATGAAGGTTTCATTTTACCTTTGTGCTTTCATATTTTCAAGTAAATTTGAGATCACTTAAAAGTCTAAGAGCTGGCCCATCCTTATGGGTGATGGGCTAGTACCCTTTCACGAAAAGAAGCGTTACAGTTAAAGAATGCTCAACTCCTAATAGCCCTTAAAACGTCGTTTTCGGACGACGTTTGAAGAGGTTCATTGCATTTTTGGTTAGCCAGAAGTTTTCGAATGATAAGGAACAGAAACCCCATATGGCACTGATACGGTGTTGTGCTTTTCCGAGCATTTCCTGGTTGGCGACAAATACCCAAGCCGTCTATTTTTTTCTCTTGTTTTTGTTATTTATGCGTTGCTGCTTTTTGGGAGAAGTTGGGATGTTAATAGGGGAGTCACGTCCTCCGAGAGAAGGTAATAATCGTCTGGTTCGATTCCTCGTCGTTTCTTTTGACTGATCATTCGTTCGAAAGTTCTGTGCCAGGAGACGCAGGATTCTGCTCCGGGCGACTCACGCGTACGTAAGCGGCCGGAATTCGTATGCTGGGAAAAGAACAAGGTTCTTGTCTTTTATTTTATTTTTTCTTCGAGGTCCTGCTCTTACATTCTCTGTTTTAGAAAAATGGGTTATTGCAGGGAGGTGGGGTGCCGATCTGCTTCATAACGCGTTACCCTTCAGCTGTGTAATTTGCCCTTTTCTTCCAGAAAATTATACCATTGCACAAAAGCAAAGTGCAATTTATTTTAATATGTGTTCTGCTTTAAAAATAGCTATTGTGAGATACGTCTTTCGATCTAATAGGAAGTTTAGCGACTAATCTCTGAGAGTTTACACTGATATTGAAAGTCATTCATGCCAATGTCTCATTTATATTGTAACTTGTCTTTACGGTCAATATATTTCTTTATTCAATTGATGAAAATACATAGAAAGCAGTTGAGTTATTATTCGAGCTTTACCTGTACTGGAAAAGGGATGAAATTTAAATAACCGTATTCAAGCTATTAGTATAAAGTCATATTTCACTGTATTAAAAGATTTTGAGAAATTAACATTTCTTTGAATCGGTATCCAATAAAAAATTAATTATTAGAAACTTGGAAGACAAAAAAATGAATCTAATATTTTTCATTTAACAATATGTTACATAAACAATTTTCTTTAAAATTTGAAGTAAATAATAAAAACGCCAAAGTTCAATCTTAAATCGACCTAGAAAGAATATATTTGCAAAAAAATATATAAAAAATCTATATTTCTGGTCTTTTTTTCACTTTTTTATCTTCAGTTGAATACATAGTACTCTGAATAGAATGAATAAGTTGCACATAACTGTTTCTCTATCATTCAAAATCAATTAAGGTAGGAAGCATGCAACGATAAGATTATTACTGCATCATTGTATATCCAGATTAATTCTTAAATATCTATGTTCTCGATTTTCACTTATTTAATATTAAAGAATCCTTATAAAAAAAAGGTTTATTTAAAAAATTCAGAAAAATATTAATTTTTTCATTTAAGATTTTGAAGCAAACTAGAATAAGTTTGTTGAAATTCACATTTAAAGAGTCGAAGTATCATAAAATTGTAAAATATGATTTTTCACTTTCAATTCGAAAAAAAAAAACAGAAAGAAAGAAAGGAAACCAGTATTTTGCATTCTAATATGTTGAATACTGAGTAAATTACTCGCATGTAATCATCTATTCATGGAACTGCATGGTATGAATAGTTCGCAATTTATAAACTGTCTTAACTCGATGTATATATACCAAAGTAAACAGGAAAATGATATAGACAAATAAAGCAATTAATAATGAATAAAATAACATTTGGTTTTGTGAAATTACTTGGTATGTTTCAAGAAAGCCTTTCAAATCACTTCCCTTTGTAACATTTGCTTACATTACCCTTATATTATCCACTTTCACGCAGCCTTTAATTTCATTTTCTAGTTTGGATAGCAGACCTGGACAATTTCATATTTAGAAAGCTTCCAATAATTACAAAAACTTGACTGTATTTTAATTTTTTTTTAAAAAGCATTTGAATTTGGTAAATTGTATTTGAAATACTAAAATTCCAGTCCTTTACTTGGTACCTTTCATCTAGTCTTATATTTATTTGCCTACATAATTCAATCGCAGTTATATCCACAAACAAAACCGAAACATACGTGGAAAACAGGTTGTCGGCCTAATTTATTAGATGACATAAGAGGGGACGAAATCCACCATAATGATCTCCGAAGAAGTCTATACTTCGCGAGTCAAGATGGAGATGGCATTGCGCAATTTGGTTAACAGGAAGGCAGTTAAACAAGATTCGCTCGCCTCGTCGCTTGCATTAATAGCCGAATGGGAGCGTACTGGAAAATCTACATGTCGCAACGGCATGTTTTTCCTTCTGGGGCGATGGGATGAGAAATTATTCCTCTCTGAGGGAGACAAACGCCAGTAATTCAGAAACCCTTGATGGCCACTCTACCGGAAAGATGGAAAACAAAACAAACCCAAGGATTTTTATCTGGAACTTGTAAGTGGCAGCATTGCTTCACTATAACTCGAGTCACTTTTCATGGTGAAGGATGGATACATTAAGAATTGTTGGAAATTTTTACTGGAAGCAGATTTCCGGAATGAATGATAACATCTCGGACAGTAAAATTGTGATTCGGAAAACATTGTAGCATTCTTGAAAAGTTATTTTTTTTTCTTTAGAAGATAATACGAAATAATTGCATTACTTATTAAAAGAAACGGCACCTGCTTTAAAGTTTTTTTTTTTTTTTTTTTAAGCATAAGAAGGTGTTATAGCGTAAGACCGTAATTCTGCTGATTTAAAATTAATAACAGAAAAATATATCCAAGTTAGATATTTCATCCTTCAAAAGCAATAAATCGATTTTTCCCCCCGACAGGAATAAAAAGGTTTGTTAAAGAATTTTCGTGTTTATAAGCATTTGAAATACATTTGAATGATACAGTAGTAAAATTTTTGTAAAAAAATATTAGTAGGAGAGCAAAAGGAAATTGGAAGTATGATGAAATTTTTGTACTCCCAAAATGATATTCCTCTAATAACTACAAAAAAAAATTCTTCTAATACTTTTTCCTTTACATCTAATATCAGTTATTAATCCATAATCCATAAATTAGTTATTATTCCATAATAAAAAATCTTTAACATTTAATCGAAAATTTTAAAAACTCATCTGCAACGAACATAAACTGATAACTTAAAGAAGAGCGAAAGTGAAAGAAAGAAAACACGCGATGATATTGCAGAAATAAAGATAGGGGAATTTAAAACTTAATTTTAGTCACCTGAAAGTAACATTTAATTAACAAAGGAAAAAGAAATTTAATTACCAAAGCAACTCTGCTGATAAAAAAAAAAGCTGAGTAAAGTTATGATCTTGGAAGGAGGGTGAAAAATAGATGTGAAATGATCAAAATAACAAAACAGCAAACAAACATACCAAAAAAAAAAAACAGAAAAGGGAAATGGAAAACGTAAAAGTAAGCACGAATAGGGAATACAAGTTATTAAATGAAATAAATGAAAAGAAAGAAAAAAAAGCATTTAGATTTGGAGCTTAAAAGTTAACGCATCAAAGCATATAAACAGTTAAAATATGACCTATAAATAAATTCATGAAAAAAAAAAAGATTAATATAAATTTCACCATCCATGTTTAGCACGATCTCTGATACAGCAAATGTTCCAAAGATTCACGATGTCAGTCGACTAATAAACGACATTAGGAAGACTCCAAGAGAGAAATTAATAGAGTGTGCGGAATTAATGGCCTGTAGCGCTAAAGTGAAAGTTTTAAATGGTGACGGTGTTACAGTAGCTCATTACGAAGCACTTTAAAGTTAAAGACCGTCCATAAACCTATTTACACTTTACTTCTCAGAGTTAGGAAATTTCAAAAGACCACGATATTTGCAAACGTCACTGATATGTCGGAACTAAAAATACTTTTATAAAAATAGCTATAGCTGAACTCGATCACTGAGAAGGTTTAGAAAAAAAATTAAAATCCATGTTGGTAGAAATCACAAAAAAGTCTTTGATTTATGCTACAAAGTATATATATATATTTGTGTGTGTGCATTATTTATAATCAATTACATTCAGCTTTTGAAAAAAATAAACACAACAGCATAACGGTATAACAAGACGAGCATAGACTAGTGTAAACAAGAGATAATGCATTCTGTAAGATTAAGTGCCATAAAGATTCTCACTACTGACGCAATTGATTGATTTTTGTTAAAACCAAAAATACCACGAAGTATTGCGAAAAAATTTTTTTCCTTTCATCCTTTGTTTTTTTATCTTAATTTATCCGTATTATTATTTATTAAGAGACACCAGTCTTGCTGTTATGGAATTACCGTCAGTATCAATGACAGATTTAGAGGATTACTGCCATAATTCTCTGACATCTCTTTCTTTATGCCATCAACGAATACTACCGAAAGTGAATCCTTTGACTTTTTTGTCAGCAGGTCCGATACTTTGATTCCTTGAAAAATAAAAGGTAATAATAAAATGTCTCCCCGTTACACTAATCTCCTAAGTAGGCCGTTAACGGAAAGGCAGACACTGAGTCATAACGTCTGAAATACGTCTTAAATATCCACCGATTAATGTTGGAAGTGTGGATAGTCTGAGCCAGGATCAGACAACTTTATCCGCAAAAAAATCATGTGGACACAATAAAGATAGAAAACTAAGACAAGTCCAGAATACGAAATGCGACATTAAATGAAGTCAAATGAGCAGGCAAGGGGGTGAAGTTATTTCACCAAACATGATATTTTCGTTCATTTTAAGGAAAAAAAACATTGAAAAATTTCAGTGACATTTCCCGTTAAGTAGAAAACATAAATGAATAATGCATGAGAATCAACCAGGTGTGACTCTTGAGTATATTTCCGAAGGTTTTGGTCGAAAACCGAATCATGGCAACCTGAAGAACAGGCCTTCTGGGGAAAAGACCATCTACGCTTCGGTACCATTAGTCATTTTAGGAAGGCATTTTGCCTTTCATTGCTGTCATAGAGGAAGCATCAAACAGCACAGCGAGGAGCATGTGCGATGCGAGCGGGATCGTTTTTAGAAAGTTAGAGGATAATAGCTCTGTCCCGAAGCCATGTTTATATGGATCTGGGGCACGTGATAGTTAGCCATTGTTCAAAGAGCTGTTAGGAATTAACATGCCTTTTCCAGTACTACTGAAACATTGAATTAAAGTGGCTGCTTCCCTGCGGTATAAGCAGAAATATAAAATGGAACATAATGATATCTTGAGGGCTCCGGCAACCGTTGTTTTGAGCTCAAATAGTGGAAGAAAATTTTATCTCAGTCACTTTCAGCACGTATGAGCACAGATAGCATCTATATGTTTTGAAGAAAGCTAATAGATCAAGAATAACCTGCTTTTTTAAACAAAATAAACTGAGATAGGAGTGCGATACCTGTTATTCCATTTCAAATAGTAAGAGCTTTCCTTATTAGATATACAATCAAGCACTTAAAATTGATCATTACACAAATATTATTTTATAAATATTGGATTTTAGTCTTCCATTAATAAATAAAATCGTCGAGATTAATAAATATAAGGACAACGAACTTTTAGAAATATCGATCGAACAATCACCTATAAATAGCCGGAAAAAATATTTACATCGTTCTTTATGAAAGATTATTACCAAATATTGAAATAAAAAGATGCTTTCAGCATCAAAACAATGTACTTGGATTTACAATACGAGCATCTCTAATAAGGTCATAAAATAAACAAGGGGTGGAGAGTTCCTCATAATGACATCTATAAATGTGGCCAGTAAAAATTATTATTTCCCCCTCACAAATGTTTTAAGACCTTAGAAATTTTTATAGGCGGACAACAAAGGCTGCAACAGATCTCTTGAAAACATTTTGCGCAAGGATATTTCAATTTAGACTCATCAATCGATTAAGTTAACTTTTATATCTTTAGTGATTATTTACGTCTCTTATTTCACGTGTTTTCCTCACTGTTAAAACGAGATATTTTCTTTAAATTTATGCTATTGTAAAAAAATATCTCGGTGCTTCTGAATGCTTCCCAACTTTAGGAAGTTGTAGGAATTGCTCTGAAAATGATTACTACACTTGCATGAAACAGCTATTTTGATTAATTGTTAGACGCAGTGTTACATTGAGTGAGATGTATAAGAGGTCCTTATTTATTGGAGAATCAGCAATACTATATCAGAAATAATCTATCTTCTTTCTTCAAAGAATTTCAAGTTTTGTTATTATAGAATTTTCTCCCAGTCATTAAAATCAGAGAGCACGCATTTCTGACATTTTTTTTTTTTGTTTAGCATTTTTTTTATCTGATGTAGATACATAAGATAGAAATTTTGCTTATAGATGAAGATCAAACCATAACCATAGCAGATATCAGTGATTTAAAAAAACATCCATGATTTGCGACTCTGAAAGCATTTTGGTTCACAAGAAAAATTTTCAAACGAATGAAAGGACTGTTTTGCTCATACAATTTTTTTTTTTTTTCAAAAAAGGCCTACCAACTTTTGTTTACGCATTTCTCTGACCTTTTGGTCTTATATTTAGAGAATAATTTAAATTCATTGGAACCTCATTATCGTCGTAAAGTCATAATTTACGCTTAATCCTTTGTATGAACTATTTAAAACTTCAGTGTTAAATTATGAAAGTATACTTCAAGAAATTGAAGTTTTGAAAATGCAGTTTAATATGAAATCCTTGTCAGATAAAATAATTACTTATCAAAATACTTAAAAGTATTTTTTTTTTCAAGTTTATGTTCACTTAACGACCATCGAGACAATTTTATTAGATAAATTATAACCAATTTCAAATAGGCCATATTATGCAGGATTAAAATGTTTTCAATTCTATTTTTAATTTTTAGTTTAATAATCTTAAAATAACATTATGCTTTTAAAGAATTAAAAAAAACTGAATATTAATGTTGTAGTTGTTGAAGAATTAATGGAATTCAATGAGATTAACTGACAAGCGATACAACATATAAAAAAAGTCACGGAAAATGTCGTAGATAATTATATTTACAACTCATGATTATATAAAAGAATGATCAGATTTGTTTTGTGACACTTAAATCATGGATTTGTCTCAAATGAATATTCTTAATATTAATTTAAAAAAACAACACCAAGAAAAAAAAAAGCAGAAAAAGAAAAGCACGGAGCTATCTCAATCTTACTGATCTTAGTTCTCAATCAAAATATCAATCAATTACTGAAGAATATGTTACATTTTTACATAATTCTAATTAAAGGTTTTTTTTTTTACGTAATTCATTACGATGTGTAAATAAAAATATTTCAAACAAAGGTGTGCTAAAACGTTATGCTTAAAAGAGATATAAAATAAATCAAATCTAAGCCCCCGGGTATACACGAACTATTCTGTAATTTTTCAAAATTCTACATAAAGGTTTCTATAATAACTTTTTTACATAGTTAAATTTTTTTAAATATAATGTTTTATGAAATTGAAAAGAGGGCAATATTTTTTCCTTTTATATGATAAATTTAAATTACCCTATATTTGTCGGCATCCAATACTTATAATTATACAAAGATATACATTCTTACAAAATTTACATAAGAAGGCATGTATATAATAAGACAAATAAGAAACTTTTCCTTAAGTGGCGATAAATTTAGGAGTGTTTTAGCTTAAGATTTTAATATATCGATTCTTTACGAAGATGTAATTACTTTCATGACACAACAATCACAGAAACTCATTTTTCCAATCAGAAGATGAACGATATTTTTCAGATCGAAGTTATCACTTTGACGAATCGAACATGTATGCAAATTTGAGTAGCTTAACCTTTCGTTGTCTTAACCGCACAAACTCAAAGCGGAGTTTAAGAGCAATTGCTACAAATCGAAACATTCCTCTAATCCCCTTAAATGCGAGAGTACAATGAATACAAAATGGGTGGACTTCTTTTTTTTTAAATGTCCTCTTTCTCCTCCCCCCACCCCGAAGCATCCCGAGTGCTTTCGGAGCCTCAGGCGCACCCTTCGCTCCATTTGCTACGAGTGGGTCTATTTGTGCTATGTGCGGCTGTCGCGGTACACCGACCACGCGCGCGTCCTGCGCGTGCCAAGGCGAACCGTGGATGTGATATTTCCTGCCGAATCTTTCACATTCCGTCAATTTGAGGTTACAGTCCGTTTAGTATTTGTATCTATTACAAACGCCGGCTGCGCTTTTAATAGATACAAATAGAGCCTTTTCTGCGCTTGCAAAATGCAATTTGAAATGACAGTCTAAAAAATTAAATGAAATATCTCTTATTGAAACTCGATGGGAAAACTCAATACTTGATTTAAACAAAATCAAACTAAAAAGGATAAATTCTACTATAAAGATATAAAATTATATTTTATAATTCGCTGTAATGTCTTAAAATACATATGCTGAATTTATTATCTTTGGTGCATATTTTATGCCGGCCAGTTTCCAAATGATTCACTTTTGAAAAAAAAATTCTAATATTAAATATAACATATATTTAAACATAATATAAATTTAATTCATATTTTTGAATATATACTCTTTTTAATTTGCCCAACAGTGAAAACAGAATATATATATATATATATATATATATATATATAAATGGAATTACACACACATATATATACATATATATAACTCCATTTCATTTATTTTGTTCCTCGATTATACTATCTGATACCTGGGCCAATGGAACGAAGTAGCCTTTAACACTTTCAGTTGTTAAAAAGCCTCAAACGGCCGTTCAACGAAACCGCAGTGGATGCCCGAGAAACTCGATCATCACTGAGAAATTCTCTCCCTTTTAATTAAATATGATTGATTGGATACCCGAAGAGCTTACTTTATTCGATAGAGACACTCTCTCAGATGAGTTTAGGTAGTTAGGGAGATTTTCTGAGAGCTCTGAAATGATGTTTCAGTATACATTTACTTAGTATCCCTCGGCTAAGCGAGGCACTTTTTTATATAAACGCCTTAGGTACACGGGCTGTCATTACGGATTTTGAAGGGTAAAATAGAGGTCAGGGAATTTTTCGTATCGTTGACAGAGAAATTAAGGCCTTGTATTATTCCAAAGCTTCTGAACTCGAAGGATCTTAGAAATGAAAGAATAAAACGTTACATCTGTATATGCAAACATATACAGATGTAAATATTCTTAACCGTGAGAATATGCAAGATTATATGATCGTAAGTTTGAAGAATTTAATAAAGAAAATTCTAATTATATTCTTGCTCTAAATATAAAATGCATATTAAAACAAAATCACAATAAGCAAGCAAAAAGAAATAAATTATTCGCATGAGAATTGCATTTTAATAGTTATTACTTTATTTTTTAAAACTAGCCCAATGAACAAAGGTGAAATCTATCTAATGCACATTTCTAATTTTCTAATCATCATTTAATGATGTCTGTTTAAGTGTATTCGAATGATTGATTATCTTTCATGTTCTTCGAGTTGTTCATCGAGTTTTTGAGATTCCGTCATGTTAAAGGCATTCTCAGCTTCAATGCTTACAGTGTGTATTTTTGGTTCGTTATTCTTGAGTGATTCTCAACTTTTTATGTTCTTCCAGAATTGAGTGTCTCTTGCTTTTTTTCCTTTTTTCCCTCGATTTACAGATATGATTCCTCTGACATCCGTCTACATCTTAATAGCTGAGAAGTCAAAAATTCACTCCAATAAGCATGGCACAAGATAGCAAATAAAGTATTAAAAGAAGTTAATTGTTTGCCATTTAAATTGATCTGATAGATGGTAAGATTGATTTTTAACTTCAGTATCTGTAACAAAACAATTCAATTTTAATGGATTCCTTTTCCAGAATACAAGTACATTTCTGAAGAGTAAGCCCTTTTAATTACAATATGATGTAATTTGTTAAAGCCTAATTGATAATGAGTTCCCTGGCGAGGCAATTTATACGACAACTTGAAAAATTAATAACAGATGACATTAAAGTTGTCTTTAATAGGTCATTTCAATTGAAAAGATATCGATGATGATTGTAAATTTTCATAGTGATTGTAAATTTTTAAAGAGGAAAAGATATGTGTTAAAGAGAGTAAGTCAATCAAAAATTAAAAATAAAAACATTTAGAAGAATATTTTTTTATTTACTAAAGTCTGTGTTAATGGTTTTTGAAAATCGTGCAAAGCAAGATAATTATTTTGCTAACTTCTATTTTCTAAATTTGCTTCTTACATTAAACCCATACTCTCCAACATTGGTTAAATTTTTGAAGAATAGATGTTTCCAAAGAATTTTAGCAAATTGAAATAAACATTTTCAAACATTATTCAAAATGATTTAAAAGTCATTTATTATTGATTCATTATTATTGATTTATTAATGATTTAAAAGTCATTTATTATTGAAATATTTTTTAAAAAAATCACTCAACATGATTTTGTTGATCAAATAAATTAATATTATTTGTTAGACATTTATAATTTTGTTTCATTAAATAACAAACACTTTTGTTTTTCTTAAATTATCATTGCTTAGTTTAACACCATAAAGAACTGTCGTATTCATTTTGGTTAAGAGGAGAGAATCTAGTCTTCTTGTACTAGGACCAGATTTCGGTGTTTTTCGTTTTATTTTTTTAATCATGCTAAAAATACTTTCACTAATGGATTGCTATGAGCGAAGATTCGGGAAAGAATCTATTATGTAGTTTGCTGTAGATAAATCCGAGTACTTTTTTTTTGTAGTGTTTCCATATATATATCAAATCATCCAATTTTCAAAGAAATTACGGAAATTCTGTAGATATTGATGGTTATGTAAATCTAAAAAATAAAATTTAATATTATTATTTTTTCATTTCTTTCTCCTTTTTTCTTTTGCATTTTATAAAAATCTCTTGAGGTGGAAAGTTTAGAAATAAATAATTTAATCTGAGTTGTAAGTAAATTCATGCCTTTTTAAGCTTTTGTGTGGAGATTCTTATTTCCTTTAGATACTTTTTAACTTAAAGAGTAAATGTCTTTTAAAACAGAAAAGGAATAAAAGTTTTGAGACAAAAACTGTATGTCATTAAAAGACAAATGATTGATCACTTTTCCTTTGATTATGTTTAAATAGCTTTGATATTTCACGCGACACAATATTTTTATTTTAAACTATTAAAAATATGCAAGCAAAATTATTTTTCAAAAGAAATATCTCGCGGACATATTCTGGTCCAAATATGTACTAATTATCCACTTCAAACGCGCAAAACGGTTATCACTGCAAAATATAATGCAGTGAAAGATATTTTAGAAAGAGGTTATAATCTTTGCTAATCTTCCTCTTGATTTTTTTTCAATGGAAGGAAGGAAATGGATTAAAAACGTACAAAGAATTTCGATTATCTTTCAGAAGATTTCATATCTTTTTAAATTTCTTCCTTTATCTAGATATAGTAGCGCCAAAAAAAAAAAAAGGAATGCATATAAATAATTATAAAATAAAATTTCTTCAACAATCCCAAAATAAAGAAAAAAATTATTCAGTGAATTATTTTCTTCATTGAGAAATACTATTAAAATATTTGTAATCTAATTAAAAATTTGCAGTTAAGGTATCACAAATTGACTTCCCAAATAGTTGCAAGCCTCACTACTTGATGACTTTATATTTCTTCACATCTTAAGATAATGAAAATACCACCATTAAATAAAGCAAGGTCAGTTTTAAAATTGTTGAATAACGTATCAAAGTTTGATGTTTAAAGAAAAATTCTGTTCAATTAAATTTCCTCGTACCTTCACTCCTGTTATTTAGTAATAGAATATAAAATTCAATGCTACAAGAAGTAATTTGTGTCTTAAAATTTGGTGTCCATATTTCTTACGAATTGTGAAGATATTTCTTTCTTTTAATGCTTGCTAAGGAGGGAATAAAATAAAAAATAAAAAAAAAAGTTGGGGCAGTAAAAAAAAAAAAAAAAAAACTGAATTATATAACACAGTGATGTTTTGTTAAGCTTCTGTCTATAACTTACCTTCTGGACCGAGACCAGGATTCGTTGGCGAAGTGCGCCATATATTTGGCTCTTGAAGCGCACCATTGAAATTGCTCCCTTTGAGTAAATATTCAGGATTGTCACCTAGTATGCGTGGAGAAATAAGTTGTTACGAGAAAAATTTTTTGATAGAGAAACAATTTCAGAAATGAAGGAAACTTTGAAAATTCAAGGGATATTCAATCAAATTTTGGAAGATAATTTGACTAGTAGTGAAGTTAGAAAAACTGAACATTTATCATGAAAAGTTTAAAAACAAAGTACATAAATAAATAAAAAGAGACAGCTGCATAAATATGGATATTGTTGAGAATTAATTAATCTTGTTATTGAGATTATTTATTAGGAATATTTTGTCTTACTTAAAGATTTTTAAAAGATGAAAAATGAATTAATCCAAAGTGGAACTTAAGAAAATGTTAGACACTAAAAATTCTTCCTGGAATTAGGAATATTATGTGTTAATTTGTAGGTATTAAATTAGACTGAAAGGTATCAAAACATCTCTTTATTTTTCTCAAAGCAAAACTAATTTTGAAAAGGTGTTGTCAATTGAGCAACTAAAATATTATATGTAACCCCGTTCCGAACATCCTCTCCACCCTGTCAATCCCGATGGGGATGACCAGAGACATCGGCCCGGACACCCTGGTCATTATGAGAGATATCTCAAATGTTCATTTTATACCGACTTTAATAAATGATTTCCCTCAAAATATTATTTAGAAAATGTTACTTGAAACTTTAAAAGCTGTTAGTGATAGTTTTTCAATGATAAAAATGTGTTTAAAAAATTGTATATGAACAGAATGTTAAAAATAACCCAATATAAAAATTGACTCAAAAATGTAATTATTGTTTATTCAAAAAATGTTTTTCTTTAAAAAGATTCCAAATACTAATTCATGCACAGTAAGCTAAATTCAGATTTTTAAAAGTTCGAAGTAGTTTTTAAAAAAAAGTAATTTGTTTTTGTAACTATGGCAGTTGAATGTATTTAAATATATAAAGGAAAACGAGTTTGAAAAGTACTAAATGTATAGGTATTCTGTAGTTTTAAAGTTGTGATGTAAAAGACATAGCATTTAAATTATGTTTATTGTTAATTATTATAATGGTTCGGAAATGCCAGATGATAAATTACTTAGCAAAATTGTATGCAATAAAAAAAAAATTGAGAATTCTACTGAACTCTAACCAAACTATATTTTGAATTTGCAATAAAATAATTGATGCTATGTCTTGTAATTGCTACTATCTGACTGAAAAGAACCTGGAGAAGTTAATTTCTTCTACGATAATTTTTTTCCAGACTAGGTAAAGTGTGTTCTGAAGTGGAAACAAAGGCTAAATAAAGTGGACGGAAAGGAGTATTGTGAACCTGCTCCTTTCCTGGCCTCCGAACAAGCAGGCTGAGTTTGTGAACCTCCTGCGTGATGGGCAGAGAACATGGGAAGAACACGCACACTTTGGAAAAGAACAACGTCTTGTATATCATTTAATGCAAATGATAGTTAAGAACTTGCTGCAAATAAACGCAAAGGGATGAAAGCACACATCACTGATTTATGTGGACACATCCTTTGGCGACGGATGACTGCGAAAGTGAGCTATGTCAGAGATGACGAATCAAGCATCCTTGTGCCTTTTGGGGCAAATTATCATATTCACAATCATCGAAGTATTTCTCTATAAAAAGGAAACTCAGTTTGTTTCAGTGAAATTATTTAATGTCCTAAACTAACACAAAGTAGTTTTATAAATTAAGTTGATTGTTTAAAATAAAGTAAAACATTTATAAAATAATTTGTGGATCATATTTATTTTATTTTTAGAAATATGAACATATAAAAATTAATAAATGTCTTTATCCATTTAGATACTGGAAAAAAAACGTCAATTTTTAGATGATAGTTTTTATTTCAATGATTTTTTGCAAAACGTTTGCAAAAAACGTAAATATTAATTATTTTATTAAATACATTATGTGCATATCCCATGGAAAGAAATTTAAAGTAGAAGCGAATTAACGCTACAAAAAAGGGGAGATTAAAGGTAATTTTTGTTTCTAAAATTTGAAATGCAGAGTAGATTTCCTTGGCTGTTTATCATATTATGCGTTATTTAATAAGTATATTAACTAAATAAATATTCAAAAGAAGACTAAATTATTGATTGCAAATTAGAAATAATTCATTTTAAGGTATTTATGAATACGGATCTGCTAATTTTAGGCAGTATCTTTCTCTTGCTTTAAATGTGAATAATCTTTAAATCTATATGAAAATGCTTTATTTTACAGAATATAAAATCTAAAATTATTTTTAAAGTATTCGAAAACCCCTTCATTTAAACGTTGTATATTCCAAAAGAATAAAATTAATACAATATTTCTTTGAAAATTTAAATTAAAAAATAAACAAACTGCCATTTTTCTTAATTTCATTTCAGAAGTAATAAAGATTATGATGCTTGATTTTCACTATACGGATGAAAATTAGATAGTAATGCATTTTTATGATCTTAAACTAGGATTATAAAAGTTAATTCAAATGAAAAACATAAAAGATTATGAAGTATTAAGGAAACCATTAAAAGTTATCAGAAACAATTGGTTGCCGATTCTCAGAATTCTCAGTCATTTTTGCTGTGTTTTGAGAAGCCAATTGATATTTGCATTGCCCAAGGATCTCCCTTTTAAAATTACCCTTTCATTAATTAATAGTTTCACATCTTAATTATTTACGGAAATTAACAAAAATTTAAAAATTATCTTTTAAATAATGAATATTTTCATATCTTAAATTATTTATGTAAATTAACTTAAATTTTAAAAATTAATTAGAACATTTATAATCTTTCAAATTTCATTTTATTATGTAGATAAGAAAAATCATGGTTCCGTTAGTCTGAATTTGTATACAATAATTACATAGTTAGTATAGTTTATAATGCTAACAAAGTACATACATAAATATGTTACAATAAAAAAAAAACTCTTTAAATAATATTTATCATAATTCTTATGAATAAAAAGAACTGAATATTTAATATTTTTTGTATGCTTTAAAAGAATAATAATTGTTTATATAAAAACTTAATATAAATTTTTTTTTATTATTTCTTGACTTCATTATGTAAACAAATCGAGGTCAATTTTATCAAATTTTATTGAATTTCATTCTTTGTTGAATTTAACAGCTTTTCTAAAATTAATGCAAGACATTTTAAAAACTATATAAGCAAGATTATTGAAATAAATAATTATTGTTCATTCAAAAAAAATTAAAAGAGAAAAAAATGCTTGAAAAAGTATCAAAAACGAAAAAAAAAAAAGACTTTTTTTTATAAATTAATATGAGTAAAACACAAATACACTGTAAGAACCACTAGGATATAAATATGAAATGACATTTAATCTGATTGTGGGCTACCAAAGTTTTAAAGCATCTGCAACTGCAACTTCCTATTTTATTTCTATTTGCGTTTTCTTTTGCAGAGTGGCTATTTCTTGTCCATTAACAATTTGCAAACAATAGAGATGTATTTAATAGTTAAAGTGCGCAAAAAGTAACAAACTTCAAGATAGTAGACACAAGTGGATTGTTCATTTCTCATTTATAACGAGCGACATTTAAATTCTGGTGCTTGTTGAAGAACAAAGTATCCAGTTAGGTCCCCGAAATCATTTGTCATCACAGAGAAGATGTATTACGAATCACTGAAGCGTACTAATGTCTTATTCATATTCCTGTATGAATCTGCATGCTTTTAAAAAGTAAAGAAAAAAATAATAATCTAGCGACCCCGTGGAAAATGAAGGTACGAGGTTTGAATCCTCAAGAAGCATTTGTGCGAGGTGGAGTTTTAGCAAATCGATTTGGCATGCACTTGTAGTCATTTCATTTTAAGAACTATGCTCAAGAATTTAAATTGTTATAGTTTATATCCAATTACATAATTTTATAGTTGGAATGATATGGTGAAGTTAGCATTAAGTTAAATAATGTAAAATGATACATTCTCTGAGAGTAATCGATACTAAATAAACTTAAAAGTCAGATCAATTTTGTCTGAAATAGTTTGGATAAGGAAGCATTGAAAAGTTTAGATGCAATTTTAGGAACTATTTTTAACTTATTTAATGATTTTTTTGTTGGATAATTCGGTAATTCATAAATTGCTGATGCTCTCCAATATGTGGTGCTTTATAATGTTGAATAATCTTTGTTCTTCAAACACACTCACACAATATTAATTTTTTTCCTTATTTATTATTTAATAAAATCTTTGCATCGTTCAGAATTTAAAAAGTATATAATAAAAAAATCAATTACATCCCAACAAAAATATTTTTAAAAATTAAATGTCATAACTTTTTTTATTAAAATTGACAGTTTATTCAAATTCAAATTTGACTCACAGATTTGATTCAAATTTGTTGACCACTAAATTTCAAAAGAGGAAATGATATTCGATATTATAATTTGACTGAGAATTATGAATGTTACAAACTACTATTTAAATATCAATCGCGTAGGCCGATAAATTAAAAAAGCTTTTAAAAATTTTAAACTTTAACGTATAGATAATTTGTTACTAAATTAAAGGGTTTCATCAACACTATGTTCAATCCCAATTATGGAGAAAAGGAATTTTTCTGGTCTGTCTATTTCATTAAAATTCATTTGGTATTTAATAATAGAAACATATATTGTTCATCGATTAAAATTCAACTTGGAAACTATATTTGATTAACATAAACTGTTAATATTTTGCCCGATCTATTACTGAATCAATGCTAGTTCAATGTTACTTAAAGCTGATAATCATCAAATGACTATTCCTAAATCTGTTGTTTGCATTAAAAAATTTTTAATAAAAACATTGAAATCATCTAATAATCTGAGTTTTATGCATCGAGTAAAACCGTATGAAAGGAAACAGATATCACATTTCTTTCAAGTTTCAAGTAAATTCTTTCAACAGATATCACATTTTTCTTGTGCTAATTTCAGCATCCTAAAGGCTATATTGAAGTAATCATTTTACAAACGATAGTTCTCAGTCTAAGTTCAAATTATTCTTGCGAAGCATATTCTTAATATGGATAATTAACTATTCTTCCACAGAATGTATGATAAACGAAATTTTTATTGGTTACAACGGTGGATGTGATGCTCTTATAAAGAGCAAAAATTTTCAAAGTATTAGGTATTTTCAAAATATATTCAAAACATTCACAAAGTATTAGGTATTACCTAAGATTTCTTAAAACAAGCGCAGTTTCTTTGACATATACATTTGTCTAGCGACATATGCCACTTAAGCTCTGGTCGGTGACATTTTGATGTTTGCGAGTCGCATCTCCGTGCACATACACTAGATGACAACAGGACAGTCCTGCCACAAAACGGACGGTTTTTAATGACAGTCATCACATTGTACTAACAACTACGAATGACCATGGCAATGAAAGAAAACGTTCCGCACACAATGGACTCCAGAAAATGGTTTCTGTGTTTCCGATGGTCAGGCTTGACCGGGCCCTGTGATGGTTGCCTGTAAACTCTTTACTCATTTACATCGAATAGAGACGAGTTAATTTCGTTTTTGCGTGAATTAGACAATTGCGTTTTCTTTGCAGCAACACCCTGACGTCTGCACACACTGCTAAGTTGTTTCTTTGCATGCTTGGGTCTTAAAACAAAATCAATAGTCTGTTAAAAACTTCAAACAGTACTTCTGATTTAAAACCAGTGGAAACGGTTTTTCTGAAATATATTCGCATACTTTTCAATAAATATCTTATCCCCCCCCCCCGCTTCCACTTCCCGCATAAAATTATGGCTTGGTTAAGCTGTTGATATCTTGAAAGGGATTGATGAGTAATAGTTGCGAAATGTAGATCTTGGGCATGAATCTAGCAATTTTACTGAATCTATTATACGAATATACACTTCTGGACGTCTTTTTTCCAATCAGTTGGAAATAAAATATGACACGAAATTGCAGCTGCTAATCATAAGATCACATACCGAGTTTCGTTTATTTAACCCTTTCGCCGTCCTCTCCTGTCCACGAAATTTTTTTTCTCCTCTGTTTTCCGTCGCATTAGAACAAACAAAAATAAAAACTCAGACAACTAAACTTTATTAAACGTTTAAAACATTTAAATGCTTTCAAATGTAGAAGAAGCTTGAAACTCGTTATGGCTGCCCCGCTGAAGTGTCACTTGAACGCGCTAGACGTGCTAACGGACGACGAAAATGTTAATGTTATTGCGTTTACATGCAGTCAAAAATAAAGACCGACAGAAGATTAACTATGAGAGGCGTAGTTAAGAATGTGATAAGAATCTACATTTTAAATGCTAAACCTTAAGTACCAATTTTTTTTGTTAATTATATTTTGTAATTATCGAGTAATTTAAATTTACAAATTTGGTTTGAAGTTTATAAACTAAAGTTCATCTGAGTCATAGTACAAAACGATTTTGAGTTTATTTTGTTCACAAACAGACAGATATAACGCCAAAAACATGTTTTTCGCAGGAAAGTTTGAAACGTCGAGATTGTCAAAATATCTACGACTTTTTTGAAGATTACAATACTTTCTTAGTGCTTCGTTTATGAGAAAATAAAAATTAGAGAGTCATTTTTGTGTTTTTACCTAGTAAGATAACTTTCTGTCCTCAGCGGAAGCAGAAGGGGTGAACTGAACAGTTCCTAGTATTATTTTATCTTTGTGTCTTAAAATGTGGTTTTATCATATTTAACTGTTTGTTGTTGGACTTATATTTTTCTAACATAGAAAGTGAATTTGAAGAAATAGTAACGGATGAAAGCTATATTTCGTTAATTCATCACAAAAATCTTATCTTAATTGTATTGTAATTTAAAACCTAATATTCAAGGGGGGAAAACCATCCATTTAATAAAAAACGTTATTAGCGTTCTGTTTTAAGATTGCATTAAGGCTGTTTTGAAACAGAATTCCGAATTTGAACTACCTCAAATGGCAAGAATTGTACTTGAATCGATACCCACTTTTTTTCCTCACAACATAAGGAATAGATTAATTCCAACAAATAAAAAGCCAAGTAGTTCATATACACGATAGATCTTTCATAGAATTTCATCTTGAACCTGCAATCCTTTAATTCCAAAGTCGAAAATCTGTCATAAAATTCACCGTAGCTTCAAAAAAAAAAATGCAGGAGAAAAGCAATTAGTTATGTTTTAAAATATTCTAATTCTCATTGTTTTTTTACTGTAAGTAAAATAAATTTTAATTTTTAATTTTAGACTGGAAAAAATATTTATAAAAATGATAAATAGTAACAGAAATGTCGAGAAAATAGATTTTAGTTGTTGAACGCTGAAAGAATTAAAATTTTAAATTCATTTTCGGACAACGCTGTCTTAAAAAACCAAAGTTTTTCATAATTATAAATGAATTTGATGAGATCTTTGAAAAATATATTAAAATATTCTGAGTATTTCCTTCTGAAATATTTGAAAATAAATTCACATAAAAATATCAAACATGGCAGTTGAAAAAGAGAGATCTAAAACGTAATCAAAAATTAACGCTATTTCTCATATCCAATCTTGATTTAGAATGCAATTTGAAAAGTTTTTATTGACTCAAAACAAATTGATCTTTATCTTCTATTTTTGAATCTTATATACCAAATCTGATTCTAATTTTTACTTCACATTTATGCTTTTTAAAATCATATCCCATTAATTTAAATTTTATCGAAAAATATTATTTTTTTGTGAATTAGTCCATACAACACTCCCTTTAATGGCTTAGTGAAAGGCAACTGCTTCTAGTTGCCTACTTGGGATGCACGCAGTAATTGGCCCAAAAAGTGGTTTCTTCCTCTGGCTACATGACTGCAGTCGAGCAGGCCCATCTCTCAACTGGACACACACAGAGATCGGAAAAAAGACCTTATAAATTCGGATCACGCTTGCAATGGGCTACGGACCGCAACGGTATTAAAGCCTCTAAAATCAATTCAATAAATGGTCTCTATTAAAGCTCTCTGTTATCGGCTTCTCCCTTCCCTAAGCTTGCGGTCACCCGAGTAACAATCTAATAGAATTAAATTGTTAGCCCATCCCATCGAAAATTCGCGGTGATTGATTTCTTTTCTTAATTCTTTAATGAGTGTCGGGGTTCGGTCGAACATCCGGCAGATGGCGCGCTCGCTGAGGAGAATGATGACTTTGGCAGACGATAGCGCGCGGACGTTTGCGCGTTCGATCGTTTCGGTAGCGGCCATCTTTGGATGGAGCTATTAATGGTCAAAGCGAAAAACAGATAAACAATAGATGATTGGAGAGATAAAGTTATTATTTGAAAAAAACAATTTCTTCATATAAGATATCAGATTTATCAATATGTCCAATGAAAATAATTTGCATGATTTATATTTCAAATTTTATGGAACAATTCGCAGTTATATATTTAAATGAATATCACCTTTACATTATAAAAGCATCTGATATATTTTTATGAAGAGATTTTTTATAATAACACTTTAATTAAATATATAGAAATCCAGAAAAAAATTGAGGCTCTTAATTAAAAAGGGAATTTCGAAAAATATTCTCTCTAAAACGTATATCTCGACACCGAAATTAGTTAAATACAGAATCAGACATATTCTGATCTATTTTTAGAGTTATAGCTTTTCTTTGCTGATATTATTTTTAAATATGAATTTTCATTTTCTATTAAATGTATTAGTTGGATAAGCAGTGCTGGGAATAAAATTACTGAAGAACCTATTAAACCATTAACTTTTCACTTCCATGATTGATCCCTGTGTTTTGGACCACTATCTAATTGGATACTTACTTACTTTCTCTCTTTAATTGTATTAGAGAAAAAAAATCTAATCAGATAGTATATAGGAATTAAGGCGATTCACGTGCTGAGGAACTTGTTAAAAAAAGGGAGATATAAATTAAACATAGGCTTGTTCTACTCTCATCAAATTCTACCTTGACTGAAAACTTTTACTGTCAGGCAAATGTAAGCGACACAGTAGTCAAAGTTTTAATAAAAATAGGTGCACATTCCAGTAAATATAACAAGTCCTTAGAAACTTTACCAGAAACTGTAGTTTTCTGTGAATTTTTCTATTAATTTATTTTAACTAACATAAAATATTTCATGGAATGATGAACCGTCTTTGAGAATCTTCTCATGAACAACATACTGTTACTCCCTATTATCAAATGGCTATTAGAATAATCTTAACTATCGCAATTCAGTCTCATCATGTAAATACGTTGAATCATTCTATGAAACAGTGTCGGCAAAAACATTTAAATGAAGCTGATTTACAGTGTTTGACAAATTAGGAATTATTCGCTTTCTGTCAACTATTGTTCAGCTATCGCATCCTCTCACCATCAGTGTCAAGATGGTGCTGTTTATTGCATAATTTTCTGTTCCTACCAGCACTGATAGATTACTTTGCTGTGCACGCAATTAAAGAAGCTTCAGTACCACTATCAACTATATGCCAAGTCTATTTTCTTTGATCCTGATTGACTACCCTATTGTCTACATATGAAACAGAAAATTGCTTAACAGGTCTATTACTGAGCTGAGACAAGGATTGAAATGGTTTTCAGACTCGAATGCCAAGTAATGTTCAGTTTGATTCTAAAACATTACAGATCAGAAATCCTTATCTTTCTGTCCATCTGGAATGTAAACTTTTGCGTAGGTATTATTTTTAATACATTTTTGAATTAATATTTCATTATATATCAAAACTATAGAACTATTTTTTGTTTAATATTCATGATAATTTTAATTTCAAGCAATATATATATATATATAGAGAGAGAGAGAGAGAGAGAATTATTTGAATTGTGTATGCTTAAAGAATCACATTGTTTTTATTAATAACATTAAAGAATTTAACAGACTATTAAAAAAGCAACACAGGGAAGATAAAACATGTATACTTTCCGTCAAATAACATTAAAGGAATTATAAATTTTGCTGAACTCTCTTGTTTTATAAATACTAGCATTGCAGCATTTCATTGATTTAGTCTTGTCTCTGAATATAATTATAATATTTTCTGAACAAGAAAGAAATTATAAACTCATAAATATTGTATAGTAAGTAAGTACGAATTCTTATTCTGAAATCGTTAATCTTAACAGTAAATTAAGAGTTGTAAATTTTTTACTACCCTCATTTCTGCTTATAATAAACATTAATGGAGATTAGATTATCTAATAAATATAGAACTGGAAATTTACATGAAAGCAACTCGTTTATCTTTTTAACAGCTTGAATTTTCACATATTTCTATGACCTTAACACATAATGATATACTAATAAAAGTGATAACTAATATTTTATAAATAATGTAACCTAATGATTATGGTGCAATACTTATTATTTTAATTTAAAATGTGAAATTTTATATATTTAAATTGGAAATAAATTCGATCATCAATAATCATTTCAAAAAAACTATTTCATTTTTTTTCGTTCCAAAGAATCAGTGATAAAGAGAGTTTTAATATCAAACACAAATTATTCTCGACCTCTTGCTATGCATTTGAAAAACGGAATTTCGAATACCGTTTATTTCCACAGAACACAAAATTCTTATTAATAAATTCAAATATTCATAAAATACAAAATATTCTAATTTTTTTAAAAATGGCTTGAAATTCAATTTAAGACTTTCGAAAATTATTAAAACCATGTGTTTGTCTTTCTTTTTCTTTTTTCCTTTTCTTTTAATAATAAAATCTATTTTTAATGATGTGAGGAATAGGCACTATTAGTATGAATATTAGTCAAAGAAAATCAGACAGTATATTTTGGAGATTCTATCTTCCTCAATAAGAACATTCTGCAAAACTTATATATAGTTACAGAAGGGTGTCTTTAACTCATAATGATTTCAATTTAGCATCAAAAGTAAAAAAGTTCATTTCTTACAAGCGAGAGCCTATTGACTTCCGTTACATTTATCTTTAATATTCCCGTCAATTATATAAATTACATATTCCGAAGCACAACCTCGCTTCCTTTTCAGCTCAATTCAGAGTGCTGTTTATGCAAGGTTTCTCGATAAAAGCAATTTTCGACAACCTTCCGAATGAAGTTACACCTTGTGAACTTCGTGAAGAGAATATTCACATGGCACTCTTTCGTCAGAACAGCGGACGAACAACTCACCGCTTCTCGGAACTCGACAATTAAAAGGCAAACGAAAGGTGAAAGCGAACAGAGTACGAAAAAAAGCAGCAACTCCAAACAGGAATAAACAGCATGGACTTCAATTCATTACGCTAAGAGAGAGAGCGGAGCAAAAGGAGTCACGTGACTCATAAAAGTTTATTTATTTACTTCTTTTAGAAATGTGTCCGTCCGTCCATGCATAACATTCGATTCTAAGAGGTGGCGCTCATTATGAGTGGATGCCCCCCGATTTCGAACACCTATGCTCTCCCTCCTTCTTGTGTTAACCCTTTTACGAAGAAGTCGCTAAGCAGATTGCCCAAGGCGGCAAAAATTGCCAATAACAAAAGTGAAACGGATCAATTAAGGAAGTTGCATCAAGTTTGCAGCAGAAAAAAAAAGTAGAAAAATTAATAAAATAACTATAGCAATGAACATTGTTTTTGTTTTGATTTCTTCTTCAGGCTTTTTTCCCCCTTTTTTCTTTTCGTGTTTTGTTTGTTATTTTTTCTTTGACTCGTTGTTCTGTTGGTTTAACGGCGAGAGCTGTATTATTGCCTCGTCATTTTTTATTTGTTTTTTCGCACTTCGATTATTAGCACGGATGATTAGAAGCTGTTGAACTGGATGAGAAAGAAAATGAAGGTCGTGATTCCAAGAAAAAAATTTTTTAATACTTTGAAAGATTTTATCGTTTTTGTTAAAAAAATGTTTTGATTTTAAACTGCACTTTTATCAATCTCGTTTTTGCCTAATAATGATGTTTTTATTCTCATCCAACTAATTATAATAGCTTCGCGGCTGTAAAACAAAATTCTGCCCAAATTAAAATTAAGTAATTATATCTATCCTCTCCATAATTAAAGAAGAAATGTGGTAAAGTTAAAGGAAGTGAACTTAATAATTCAGCAAATGAAAATAATTCAGTTAGAGGAGTAATAAGAAATTAAAGATTAATTATCAATTGCTAAGGGAAATTAAAAGAGGTGAACTTTTATTGAAAAGCTACACAAAGTAAAAATTCATTTTTGGGAATGACTATTTACGCCATTAAATAAGAAACATTCTGTTGCATAATTAACTCAACTGTTCTTTTTCTTGAACCAAAATATCTCATTTTAATCCTATCTAGATGCGAGTTTTTACTCAATTAAAATTTTACGCATTTACAAATTTTAATTTAATTCTTAAACAGAATTTTCATTCAAACTTAAACTGAAATTAGAATTGTTGCTTTCTATATCCGCACTGTAAATTCACTGAATTAGCTATAAATTCCTTAAATCGAATTTTAAATCCCTATTTTTTTTTAAATGTATAAAACCTTAAATTTCTCAACTTTAAAAATAATTTTATTTGAAACTGTCTAAAGAGATTTAACAGAATAGGCAATTGAAATTAGAATCTTCAACCAATAATGCATTTACCCTCAGAGGTACCTTGTTAAATGACAATCGATACAAGATTTGGCCTTACAATCTCGATTCGATCATTTCATAAATTTTTGCTACAGCAATCGATATAAAATATTATTTATTTTTATTATTTATTTTTATTTTTTATCTATTTATTTTTTATTTATTTATATTTATATTTATTTGCATTTATTTTGCAAGTTATTTATTTTTACTTATTCATTTTTATTTTTATTTTACTTTATTTATTTATTTATTTTTATTTATTTATTTTTATTTATTTATTTATTTATTTATTTTTATTTATTTATTTATTTATATTTTATTTATTTATTTATTGCGCATCTGATCTTGTGAAATGTAATCTTAAACGAGATAGACTTCTCAATTCAGTTTACTTTCATTATATCTGAGAAATACGAGTTGCATGACCTCTGAAGAAAACACACGTTTAATTTAAATTTTTTAAAAATACTGAAATAAATATTTATCAGTGTATTTTTAAACATTTGATTTATTTATTCTGAAGCTGCTTATAAAATGATATACATCTAAAGAAAGAAAGGAGATGAGGAAAATACGAAAGGTCCATCTAAAAAAAAACCTTCTATATATCAAGAAACTTAACAAAAATACTTTTTTAAAATTTAAAACAAACGATTCAAACGAATAAAAAAATTAATTCTGTTTTTTCTTTGTTTTAATTGCTAATCCAATGCAAAAGTAATTAATTAACTTTGTTATATGCTATTAAATATAAGGCTCCATCAAGTTTTCAACCATCTTAAGCTAAATAGCTCCATTTACACTGAATTTCATTATTCAAAATCAAAATGTGAAAATATTCCGCTTGATTCAAACGGCACGAAGCTCTACCTTCTACCTCGGGTAGAAGTTCTGAAAATTTGGTCACTTTGAAGGTACCACTAACCTGATTCAAATCATAATAATCATGATAATGAACGAATAAAAATAAATAAATATTTACCTGGATATCCCATTGGAGTAGGTTGTATGGGCGGACAGTTTGGACTGGCCGAGTATCGGCTGGTATTGTAGTAGTTCATCGGTGAAGTGTGGTTGGGCGTATAGGTGGTAGTAGATGCGCCGTAATGTTGCAAGGGCACGTCAGGCACTCGGTACGGCCCGAACAGGCCTGAGGCCGCCCCGTTTCCCCGGGGTGCCATGCCGTCACCTTGACTGGGCCACAGGGTGTCTGAAAAGAAACGTGATATTAGAAATGTGACTTTGGTAATGTTCGTTGGTGCAGTTTAATGTAATTAATAATCAAAATTCCACAAATGTAAAAAAAAATCAAAATTTATGCATGGAAGCTAAAGATTATCTCTTTTGATACAAAAGGAAACCCAATAAAAATAGCTATGTGCTTACAGTTAATAGCAGCAATAAAAATAGCAGTGCTATTGCAGAAAATAGAGTAATTACGTATTTTGTAATAAGGGGTGTTTTTTCCCCTATTTGTGGCATTAATTCGATCATCAAATTGACTTTTTATTTTTCAAAAGAAATACAGTAGAATCACCCAATATCAAATTTTTCTC
>JAPMOR010025510.1:490767-534181 GCA_026543865.1 Argiope aurantia
AAAAAAAAAGTGACCATTAATTTTGATCCTTAAGAAGAAACCTAAATGGAATACTAAGGGGAAAGATAACTGTTATACCGATTCTTACTTCTATAACAAATTTAAGAAAATTATAAGTTATTATTGGATTAATTTATAAAACTTAATAACTGGACTAGTTTATACAAATTAATAAACACTTGTCAATGAATAATATGTTATTTTTAGATTCTTTCCACGAATCTCTTTCCTAACGTAGAGTGAGATTTTAACTTTAATTTCAATTTAGTCTGACATTTCTCATAGCAACAACAGCTCCCAAATGAAAATCTTGTAAGAAACGATTATTATTGTTAGAAATTTTACAATATTTATTTCTGTTTATTGAAATTCCTATATATTAAAATTACTCTGCATCGAATATTTCCCCAGGGATTTTCAAGTATATTATATAGAGGTTCGACTGCACACACACATACAAACACACACACACACACACAACCAATTAGATGTGTGTGTGTGTGTGTGTTGAAGAAACAGGAGAAACATGCATGGAGTCCTTTACTGATTTTTGTTCTCTATGATTTAATGAAATATTCTAATTTTTATCTGCAATCAATTTTTTTAAAACTATGACAAGTACGGTGTAGCATATCGAATTGAAAGACAAGAAGCAGAAAAGAGAGAGTATGAGAAATCATTTTGAACTTATATAGCTAAAAAAGAATTCGCCGACACAGTATTTTGGTTATGTGGAAAGAATAATAGCCCGCGCAATTTGAAATTAGTGAAGATGAAGCTTGAATGATAAGGGAATTTTTAGAATGTAGATTATTTAGAAATTATTACATGCATTGATTAGATAATAAGAGATACAAAACTATGTATGATTTAGTCATGTGCAGATTTTCCATGCCCATGGTTAAAGCTTACGATACGGCAGCTATTATTTATCAAAAAATAATTGTTCTCATAATTATTTTAGTGATGCACAAAGTAATTAGAAATAAGCAACAATTTATAAAGGAAATCTGAAATATTGATAGAAAATTTTTTTAGTCTTTTTCTTGAAATGAAAAAAAAAAAAGTGAACAAATAAAGCAATAAACCATGAAACGAATATAAAAATTAAAAATCATTTTGTTTACTTAGTTTGATTTAACAATAAACTTTTATGTCACATACTATTTGTATCTTAGTCAGCGACTGAAGGCACGTTTTTAATATCTAAGAAACATCATAAAAATCATTAAGTTATGACATAATAAATAAAAAATAATGGAATTGTTTAATTTACAAATTTCCTAATTTTCTGCTCAAATAAATATTTTTTTTCCATAAATGTTTTGTTTAAGGCTAATAAACTTTTAAATGGTTTCATTCTTAAATCAGTATACTAACAAGAAATAGTTTCTGTAACTTGAAAACTTTGTTACTAAATATTATTTGAAGGGTAAAAAAAATTGCCTGGATATCTTTATTTATTAAGACAAATTTCATTCAATAACTAAAAAATCTAGCTGTTGCAAAATGAAATAAATTCATCTGTCTGAAGTAAATTATGCAAAAGAAAAGACAATTATATTAATTAAAGATTATTATCAAATGTTTAAATGATTAGTAATAAAATCTAATAAATACATTCAATGCTTTCAGTAGAATTTCAAAATTTAAAGAAATAAACTGGAGTCATGAATGTGACTTGATTTACATTTTCCTTCTGCCTCCAGCAACTGAGGCGACGTCATTTGATGAATAAAACTGTTCATGGAACAATCAAACGAAAGCTAATAAGTGATAAATCATGAACTGTCATATCAAATCTATATAATTAATAAACCAATGATATCACTGTAGAGAGTTTTTCGTTTAAATCAATCAGTCAAACCGATATTCGTGACAGCTCTGTAAACCTATAAAGAATCCCGTACGACTTATCTTTTTAAAGTAAAAACAATAACTTCGTCTTTCTGTTCCAATTGTTAATATTCATTGGCATCCATTTGCAATTGTTTATGAATTTTTAAATTTATTTACAATTCATTTTCTCGGCAGGTGGCCTGTGTTTTGAAAGTAGTTAGTAATGGTTCAGGAGAACTTCGTCGTTTAATGACGTAGCTTGTTTTGAGCCGAGGTGTTTCTTACCATTGTTTCAATCTGTAGTTTTGACTTAAGTTGGTGTTAATTAAGATGAGAAAAAATGAGACATCTCACATGCTAGAAATTTTATCAGGCACGAAATCTTTGCACATCTTAGTTGTCATATTTCAAACACATTTTTATGGTTAAAGTGCTTGCGGTATTCAATACAAAGGAAATAATGTTTTGTTGCGAAACAATTAATATTTTTTAACCAATTAGATGATAGCAATAATTCTACACTGTTACGTTCTGAAATGCATTTATCTAAAAAGAAGAACTTCTAATATATGTGAAAAAAATTTTAATGTGTTGTTCTTTATTGTGTTCCTATTCTAGACTACTTTCCACTAAATTTAATATCATATTTTTAATAGAAATTATATGAAATTTTTCTTTTATGTAATAAAGTAATGACTGATCTAATAAATAAAGTTACTTCGATCGAAAATCCTTTTTAAAGAAATAATTATTATATAGAAAATTTTTGTTAAGTTCATTTCCCCAAATCCGCCAGTTAGGCCAAAGATAAATTTAATTGCTCAATAATACGATATAAATTATTATAACTGATATCTTTGTCTCTAAACATAAGTTACACACACACATATATACATCATAAAATATCAATACTATAGTGGTTCTTGCTTGAGTAGAAATAGAATCGTGTTTTTTTAAAAAAGCATTCCACTTACCACAGAGAAAAAATATCACTTTTAATGAATATGTCTACAGTCTATTTTATATTTGAGTTCAAACCATTTTGTCAAAATTTGATTTCTAAAATAATTGTTTGAAAATATGCACGTTTAAGTAAACGGTTCTATTCAAAATGTATATTATGAAAAATGAAGCTGTTTTGTATATGATAAAATAAGAATGGATATAACTTCAGTGGCTTTACTATTAAAAGCATTATTTAATGATAGTTTCATTTAAGTTTCTGAGAAATTACTAAAATCATTTAGATATAGTTAAATCATTCATTTTGAAGGAGGTACATACACTGACACAAAAACAACATGAAAACTAAATCGGCGGCTTGATTTACCTGTGAAAACTCATATTTCTTTTCAAATTATTTAATGATTTTCATAATTGTTTTGTGAACAACTGAAATCAATTATTTGGTGGACATCTGATTTTTTTTTTCAAATTACGTAGTGGTCTACAGTTAATTAAGTCTTATGCTTGTCTCCCCTTCCCCAAAGGAAAAAAAAAAAAAAAAAAAAAACTGCCCGTAAAAATAGAGAAATGCGAAGAAAAATGCCATCTTCATAAACTTCTGCTCTTGCTACTGGTCAAAGCAATTTTCTTGCCTCCCAGCAATCTACGGAACCTATGTTTTACTCAATCATTTATCTCAATTTATCTAATGAATAAGAACAACCGTAAGCGAAAGTGATTGAAAAAGATGTGTTAAGGTTTATTGCTGCGGTGCAGCCATAAACAAATTATAGTACTTTATGATGAAAAGTGAAGGGGGGGGGGGGATATAATATCGCAGATGAAAAGCAGTACAAAGGAAAGTATTCAATTGTATCATTTCTGTTAATTTATTTTTCTGAAACGTCAGATGTGATTTATATTCGTGATTTAGTACCAAGTAATGTATGAATTTGATAAAAAATAAGCTACATATTCTTATTGAAATTTAATGTAGTAAATGATCAGTCTTATAAATTAATTGCAAAAAAAGTTATTCAAAAGGTTCGGGCATTTTAGATTTTAACTATCCCGAATTTAATTTCAAAGTGTATTTTCTTAAACTAGAATAATTGTATGCATCTTGATATAAACATAATTGAACATTATATTATGAAAAGCTTTTAGTTAAAATATCAATAAATAGGGCCCTAACAAAATGCTCAAACTTTTTCTAACTTTCTAAAGGGATTGTATTATGGTTGATTAATTGAATAGTGGAGAGGAGGGGATTCGACCTTTTGGGGTGAAGAGAGCTTTTTGCAGAATTTTTTTTCTCGATAAATCTAAACATTGTGTACAAAGGCAGTACTATAGTAACTTTCTTTCATTGATTCCTGCCATGCTTTATTTTTAAATGGGTTAAGATAAACTAAACGTGATTACCAAAAACTGAGAATTTTGAAATGGTACTGCTCTTTAAATTGACTTTCAAATCAATGATACATTTGAATTACATTTTTTGTGTTCATATTAGATTTGTTTGTAATATTCATATTCAAACTATTATTTAAAATTGCACTTTAGTTCAATGTGACAGTGAATCTTTTGATTTTATCCAAATATTTCTATTTAATCTCAACATAGTGAATATATATGCATACATATATTTCTTTCCTGTCAAGTAAATCTTGTTTATCTTCAAAAATACCGTCGATATTCTTAGCAACATGAAGAATTCTCACGCATTTTTGTTACATTTAATTGCCCTTACTTCCGTGAACGACATTTCATTACGGAATTAAGTGCATGAACGACAATAAAACATTTTACTGCAAGCGTTTATGATAAAAAGGCGTTGTACTATCTATTGGAAACTTCCTAATCATGCGAAAGTCTGGTCCATAAGTGACCTCAACATCAATGAATTCGATCGATTTTTTTTATGCCAATGGTGGCTGTTCTTTAAATGAGTCATCATAAAGATTTGTGGGAAAGCTATCAAAAGAAAGACAACCACTTGAATACGTAATTAATTCAAATTGTTGAATAAATAATATCATCGGATGATCTGCATGAATATGGAATAAGATAGAGTTCTTTCTCCTTTTAATTTCTTAAATGAAATGTTCATAAATCAGCTATGTAAAGTTCTGATTTTCTGAAAGACTTTTTTTGTTGTTGCTTTTATCTAATGTTCACTGCTGCCAAATTGTGACATTCTGAGCTTGGCATTTAAATAAAACTACGTATTCTATTTATTAGAAAATGTGTTATTCAATTAAGTAGCAAAATGCAAAAAGACTTTCACAACTTTCTATTATTTTTTTTAATTCGAAAACATGCTATAGTAACTAAAAAATATTTTTTATTCACATATTTAGTCAAAATGCTAAATTTAATAGAATTCAATGCTACTTATTTTATGATTTGTAGATTCCATTATCGAAATGGGATGAATGTAAACATAATTACAAAATGAAGGAAAACAGTGTGTTTCCTTCTATCTACTCAAATTATTTAATTTAAATGAAATATTTGACAATTAATTTAACTTTCAAAGCTGAATGTTTGGTAAAAAAAATCCATTTAATTTGATAAAAGATTATTGGTATTATTTTTGTTATTTGACAGTTTTATTCCAAAAATTAAATGCTAGTCTTGGTCTTGGTCTAACCCATGACGGCCAGCCTACCCGAAATGGTGTAAGATCTTGAAGGTCACCGGGAAGAGAACCATTATTTTTTTATTAAAAGGCTTACATACTAATATTATTATTAGACTAATATTAAAGAGTGTTTAAATGAGTAAATAATTAAATTGCCTTGAATTGTTAATAAATTAGTAAGTTACTCTTTAATGAAGCTGGCTCATTAAGCATTATAACTATTAATTTATTTTTCCCCTAACTTGCACTGAAATTAATAATATGAAAGGACAACAATGAAATGGATGAGCAGAAATGTTTTAAATTTAAAAAGAGTGGAGTAAATGAAGAAGGAAGACTAAAAAGAAAATTTCATATAATATTTGTACTCTTGAAAATAAATAAAATATCAAAACAACTAAGAAAAGTTTGACAATGAGCAATTGCTTAAAAGTTAGTCACATAATATTTTTGCGACAATTTTGATTGTATGTGATTATTAAATTTAAAATCATTTTCCTCATGTATATTTTGAGACATCACATTTTTAACAAAATTCTACACACACACACAACAACAACAACTGTTGAGTTGTTTTAAAATTAATTAGTGCATTGTAAATAATATATTATGTAAAGGATCGGGATTTTTTTAAAGCATGCATAGCAATCTACAAACAAAAACGTACTATTTCCAAAAGTGAGAATATTATAATTCTTAGAATAGTTATTTGATTCTTATCATATAACTACAATCAGTTATGAAATACTGAATGGATCAAGAAAAGAATTTCGAATTTAACTTTTAAAAGGCTTTTCTTCTAACAATGATCTATTAAATATTTTGGGAATTCATTTGAGAAAAGAACCATCAACCAAAATTAATCCGATTTATTAATGTATTTGGTTAATTAATAAATAATTTGGAAGTTATGTCGCTTCGTTTAGTTTGAGATAAGATTTAACGAATCTGTTTTTATTTCAATGAAAAATTTGACAGTACTTTCTTTCACATACTTTTCCATTTCAGACACACTTTCTTTCAGCAGTAATTATTGGTTCCTTACTTCTTCAAAATGTTAATATCAGCGTTAATTGGTAATTACTTTTAATATTAAAACCACATTATTAGATGGGAATACTTATTCATATTTTGTGGCTTACGAAGTTGTTAAAAGATTGGCCAAAGCTCTAATCAGATGTGGTAAAGAAAGTTACTTTGATCATTAAAAAAAATAGATGAATTTAATGGTAATAATTTTTTCCATAATCTAATAAAAGATGAACTTTTAAATTGTTAATAATATTTAAAATAGACTATTAAAAAACCTCATTATTACATGATTATATTTCCAAACTTTTTATGCAATTTTTACTCTATCTCCTTTCAAAAATCAGCGCAATAATTTTCCCAACTTCGACTTCTTCCAAGTCCAGCATCCTCTCCCCAAACTGAAAATGACACTCAAGTGGACAAGCACTCTTCCGACAATGGTCGACGATTCTCCCGTGTCACCCGGGGGTGGTGACATCTTCACAGAGGCCGGCAATCACAGAGCACGCAATCGGTCAGTCACGACGTCTCCCACCCTTCTCCAGTTTCTTTTCTCTTCCTCCCTGTTGTTCTGCGGGGTTCAGGAGTCCCGAGTGATTGAGCGATCTCCCAACACGCGAAAGGATTGTATTAAAAGGTACCACCTTGTTCGCTCTGTTATCTGGGGACATAACTTTATTTCCTGCTGTTGTTAAGGATCTTCGCATCTCCTATGCTCTGTCATCTGAAGAAGTCCACAATTTAATTCATCGACATCCGTATTTTATAGATCCTTCAATTTTTGAGTGAGAGTTTCATAGAATGTTCTGGTTTGATTTTTATTGTATCATATTGCAAATATATTCGGCGTTACACGAGATAAAAACATTTTCATATATTTTTTTAACAAAATATATTTTTGAATAAAGTAATACGCAAAATAACGTTATTTTCTGCAGGGTTTAAAAAATAAACTAAAAATGGCTGCTCTAATGAAATTTCTGAAAGTTACAAACTGTGCAAGGCAATGTCGAAAGTTCATTTTTGCTCCCTTTGTTATTAATTTTTTTATGATATTAAATTTTATTAAATATTGCGAGTGGTAATTTGAAAGCGAATAAATGAATTTATTTTTTAAAATCCATAATATTTTCGTTCAATAGGAACGGCACTATAAATATAAAATTATCTGATTATATATAGAAGCATGGTTTTAAGTCAACAACAACAAAGAAGTATAAAATTAATGAATTATGAAATCTTTTTATATTTCATTTTATTTGTGATAAAAATTTGAAAATAAATAGCGTGAATTAATGTGAATTTCTGTAGAAAATAAATTATTTATGCTTTTTTTAACCTTTATTTATAAAGATTTAATATTAATATTGGCATATAGAAACTTCGATTAGAAAAACATCCAGATACATAGATTATTGAATACAGAGACATGAATAATTTTCATGTCTGTTGAATATCCGAAACATGAATCATTCATTTTCTGATTAACATTAAAATATATTGCATATGTTTTAACAACTGCTAAAGAAAAACAAGTGAAAAAGAAACCCGAAAAGAAGAAAACCAGAAATCTAAAAGTTTAACATGCCATATTACAAATTTAGCTTTCCTTCGTAGAAGAAATATATATGGATTTTAAAATATAAAAAAAATTATTACTTAAAGAAAATTAAAATTTGTTTTTGCGATCATGCAAAAACAAATCATTAAGGACTGCAATTAAGTATTATAGAGAAGTATGCAATAGAACATATCAAATTTTGTTTTACTTGTATGTTTTATCACTTTATATCACTTATCACTTTCACAGATATTGTATGTTTTTATACAAACGAAATTGCTTTAATCCCTTTTTCTCATTTTTTACATTTTACTTTCGATTGCTTATAATATCATGGTTATTTTTGTTCTAAATACACATTTCTGCAGATACAAGTTACTCGAGCATTCAGAAATTTAGACGAGTCAATTATTCCTCCATATAAAATTCCTACAATAAGTTATGCTTTAATATTTACTGATTAAATTTATTTTAGTGAAATTGCTTGTCAAAATAATTGTTTATAGAAAGTTATAAAATTCAATCGCAGTAGCTGTGTCTAGTTTGAAGGAAAAAGAGGGGAATCATTTATCCTCAAATGGAATCGTAGATCGCAGATATTTGGGTTGATAAAAAAATGAAAAATTTTGCGAAGTGAATGGAAGATTTGAAAACTTTCGATTTTTTTTATTGGATTCACAAACATTTTCTTCCATAATGAAATATTTTAATTACTAAATTCTGTTTTTTCTTGACTAACATATTTATACATACTAGATGATAAAGTTATTGTAAAGTTATCAACTTTCATGCACTCTCCCACTTTACTTCTATTTAGTTTAAATGTTTTTACTTATAATTTAGTTAAATAAAGAAACTTAAAACGAAGGTTTTGAATGAAATTGAAGTGAACGAGTTATTATAAGTTAATCTATTACTCATTTGCGACATTGCATTGATTGCGACAAAGATAGAAAAAAATATATGCACAAAGATAAAATTTAGATAACATTCTGAGAAATACGCCTTTATAAGAAGAGAATAAAAATTGAGACTTAAAAGTAAGTTTCCTGGTATGAAAAATAAAGCCGTTTTATATTATATTATATTTATTTTTTAAATTTTACTATCCAAAGAATAAGCACATCAGCTAAAATTAATACAAATCTGCATCAATACTATAAAAGTACTCTGAAATTAAATTATCCACATATTGAAAAAATTCAAATTAATTTTTACTTTAAACTTCATTACTTTTTGTTTGTATACTAAATAAAATGCAAAGTTAGCTGGGAATTAATCAAACTAGGCAATATTTTTGGCATGAATCATAAATAATTATCAAGAAAAAAAAAAGTAAATTATCAAAAAATGTTGAATTCAATAAGCATAATTTCATTCTTGTGAAACAAATTTGAATTAAATTATTCATATATTTTTTAAATTATTAATTTCTGGAATAAAATACTGCCCTTTTATATTTCAAATTTATATTAATAACTTTACATGTTATATTATTTCAAAAGCTATTTTAAGCACAATTTTTAAACTCCAATGAATAATTTAAGGTAATTTATCAAATTCCAGTTTTTGTTTTAAAAAATTAAGAATTTACATATATAATTATTTTAGTCAAATTTTTTAAAAGTTGCACTTTTATAAAAGCACTCTAATATTTTAAATATTATTTGTTTGAAAATGTTTCTCCCAAAATTCTCTTTTATACTTCCACTTCTTTTAACAAAACCTCTGATAGTTCAGTGCACATTTTCTGTAAGTAAGCAAATTAAAACTCAAACTGACTTTTTGATAGGTTGCGACTTATTTCAACTGTCTAACTATATATTTGATAAATGGAAGACATCAGCGAGTGAATCAAAGCACAAAAGAATTGCTAGGGACCCATCGGGAATGATCTATTAAACACTTCAAGAGCTCTTGAAATATCGGGTAACCGAATGAATTTCCTATTTTCGAACGCAGATTGTCCATTCGATTTCTTTACTGTCATAAAACTTTGTGTCGGACTGTCGTCTTTGCTTTTATTTCCTTTGTCTTTCTCACAGCCAAACAAAGGGGTGAACAAACCCAAAGGTAACAGGTAGGTTTCTTTGATTTGTGGCCTTCCTCACGCAAGTGCTGTCTCGAAAAAAGCAGGATAAAAGTATGCCCAGTTAATTCCCTCATATCTGCGACTACGTCAAGATCCTCATTAGTGTCGTTTTTTTTTTTTTTTTTTTTTTGAAAAAAATAGTAGTTTTACGTTGATAGAAATTATGTTAAGGAAAAAATAGTTAGTGAATTTTGTTTAAGCTTCTAAATTAAGTTTTAGCAATCTATTTTCATTAATGAGATTTCCAAAATACAATAGACATTCCATAGTTACCGAAGTGTCATACGTATTTTTAACCCAGCTTTTCATTTTTACCATTTGAAACAGCCATTTATGCAAGGAATTGAATTGATGAACCAAGCGCCATAATTGCGCATATGGATATAAATAAACAGAAGGATTTTTTTTTCTAAAAGCTGGCAACTGTTTAATCGCACCAATTACTCATTGACAAAACTTTTTTTTTTTTAATTCTACTATAAACATCACATATATATTTCCATACCACAGTTTTAATATTTTAGCTATTGTAGGATATAAAATGAGAAGTGGAAATGGAACAAAGCTCATATGCATATTGAAGACAAACTCAGTTTAAACATAAAGCAATAATTTCGTTATTTATAAAGCCTTAATGTTTTACATTAACTGAGCAATTATAAAAAGGCGCTGTTTTAAAAATAATTACATAATTTTTGTAAAGTAAATAAAACTACAGATAGATAATTTATATTCATATAATAATTATTCCTAAAACTTTAGTCTGACGCATTTTAATAGCGTTATATTCTCTCATATAAAACAATAAAACAATTTCTGTGCTTTTATAACAAACGATGAAAAATACAATGAAGCTCACTACTAGTTGCTGCTATTTGCAAAAATATTGCTATGCATATAGAATCAAATGAAATGTCTAAAATTTTCATTATTTTCAAAAAAACAGAAAAAATGGGTTTGGTTTTCAAATATAATTTCAGCTCAACCATAGAAAAATGAGGACTTCCATAACCAAATACAAATAAGATAACAAATGCCAAACATTAAAAATAAAAAATCAGCAACATCTATCCAAGCTTCATATGAGAAATAGGAATAAACAATCTTGTTTAAATTACTTATTGATTGAAACTTTTAAATATCATGGTACATGAATAATGGAAATGAACTTCCTTTAAATTTTATTTTAAATTCTAGAAAGCTTCTTAAAATGTATAAGATTAAAAAAAAAAGATACAGCTGCTGCATTTAACAGCAGGGGGGGGGGGGGAAGAGAGAGAAAATCCCTGAAAAAATCTTATAAAATAACTAAAGTTTAACCATTAACCAACCAACATTCAGTAGTAAAGTTTCTGAATTTTGATTATATCTCAGATACCAAGAAGCATAATTTGTAGTTACTCAGTTAAAACGAGAAAAAAATTCGTCAAGCACACACATTATTATTATTATTATTATTATTTGATATTCCGCATAATTTAATTTGCATTTTAAAATCATTTTCTTACCGTTTCGGATGGAAAATTTGTCTCCATTCAGTCTCTTTTCTCTCCAGTTTACTTGCCCTTGAATTATAGGAAGCAAATACCTATTTACTGAAAGGAATCTATTTGGTTGCATGAAGCCAATATCAAATCCAATATCTTTCAATGTTAAAATTTTTTGTTTGGCACGTTTCAAAAGTTCCTCTGCTAATATTGGTGGCAATCTGCCTACTATTGATCTCATTCCACTCCTCCCATGAGCTCTTTGAGAAACACTGATGCTGTAGTAAGGGAGGTGTAAATTCAAAGCTGCAGCTAGTTTAACCAACAAAAATTTGCAATCCTCGTCCCGTTGTTCAGGAATACCACAAACTTCAATATCTGTTGAGTAATAAATGCTTGCCGATACATTTTTAATGACTTGAGAACTGCCAATTATAGTTTTTTCTTCTTTTACGAGATATAAACATTTTTTAGTATCTTCAATCGATGAACAACTGTTTTGTGAAGGATTAGAGTTTTGGTATGTAGCTATGATACATTGTGAGTCTTCATTCACTTCTGGTTTTATATAATAATAGTTTGACATGTTGTTTCAAATGAAATGCAGCTTTTACAGGACTTCAGTAATATTGCTTATTTTTCAGAACAATATTTAATGCATATTACTTACTTATCAGAAAACGGCAATTTTATTCAAGAAAGGCAAGGAATTTTTTTTTCATTCCATTAGCAAAACAGAAAATTATTCGAGCTTACAATAGCCGAGAAAAGTGTATAACTTGCCTTTTTACCATCTATATTTAGTTGAGCATGATTTTATCGCATGATTCATTGTTTACAGATAGATAGTTATTGAAGAATCCAAATAAGTTTCTCGCTCTAAATTCTCCAGCTGGATTTCGAACAAATAAAATTGAATAGGTGTCGATTTTAAATGATTTATTGCAAGAATTCGTCCTTTGGCAATCATTGGAATATTCCCAGATTTTGCACTAGCTTATGGAACACTGCCACAAATACATCTTCCGACCTTATCGCCATGATACAAACTAAGTAAGCAACGTCTGATCACCAGTTAACAGATCTACTGAATACCACACCACCATTTAAGACCACTTAGTACAGTGTGGGAGACAATTTAAACACACATAGGGACATTAGCAGCCACTTGTTTTCAATGAAAGCACGGAGAGCAGTAAGTAAATAATGTTCTTTCCTCACCCTGCCCGTCTGAAAAGACCTCCCTCCGTTCGATTTCGAATTAAGCCGGGGTGTGCTCCCGTAAAACTCCGCCTGCGGTAGAATTAAATTCCGTTCCGTACAAAAGTGATGGGGGTGCAGGAATAAAAACACCGAGATTACCCGACAGGGATTAGCACTCGCGACGCCGGGAAAGGAGCTGCGACTGACATTAAGACCGTACCGGGGGAGGCATGGAAAACTCTCGTCATGGATACAAAGATGATATTTTTTTACCATTCGGAAAAATGTTATTTTTCGAATGGATTTACAAGAAATGAGGACAACGCGTGTTCTGCAACTGTCAGTTGTCTCTGTTTATGTAAGTACAAAAGACTACCTTTGCCAAATGATGGCAGACAAAGTATTATAATAAGAGCATTATGTGCAGCTATTCAGAGACGGTTGGAATTATAATAATTAAATGAGTATGCGTTCAAATAAAACGTGACCTTGAATAGCCAAATTTATATGTGCAAAATATTTAAAAATGAGCTGTAAAATTATGAAAAGTAAATTTTTAGACAGGAGATATTTAAAGGACTAAAAATAACATTTGTAACTTTATTTTCTTTGAAATAAAAAATTAAAGCAAGCATAAAAAGTTCATTTAAATTTGCTATTAAAATAAATGTTACCATATAAATAACAATTTTCAGGAAATAGAAAAATATCCTAAATGTAAATATGAACAAATAGCCTGAATGTAAATATGAATATAATTTAGTCTTCTACATTTTTCATATTGTAAATAATTTTTAAATGTTATTTTATCTTAAAGTAAATTGTTATTATACACTCACACTTTCAAGATTTGGCATGAACAGCTGGAAGCAGGATGAAAATAAGAAGAACCTATCTAACATTACTTCAAGTATTGAACTTTTCAACTATTCGCTTGAAATGTGACGTTTAACTTAAAGTGTGATCATTTAACCATATTTGCATGCAAAATCAAATGTTTAATATTAAAATAACCGACTTTTCCGACAAATATTAATAAAAATAAATTTTGAAAATTTCTTTATAGTTTATTTATAATATCATACGTTGCATTTGATAATAAGAACAGATTTTCACTTGGAGGTTTTTTATTTATTTATTATTATCACACTATTTATGGTTACAAAAATGAGTAAAATACGAAGAAAAAAATTCTTATTGAAAAAAATAAGATTTCTATACTCTCTCATTGAAGCTATAAATAAACTTTTATATCACTGAATCAAATGAATTAGTCAAAACTTTAATTTTTAGTTTAAGTTAAGTTTAAACTTAAGTATAATACAGAATTCATAAAAAGTGAACAATTTATAAAAATTCAATAAAAGGACTCCAATAAACGATTTAGGAACATGGTAAAATAACAATTTTTTTGCTAGTATTAATGCATAATTAATGTCTGAATAAAATTCAACGTAGCCAGGAATTCATCTTCAAGTGGTTAATAACAAATTTTTATTTCATGATCTATTTCATTTTGTATTTTCTATATTACAGAAAAAAATAATTACAGCAAGATTTTTATTACTAATTTTCTATTTTGCTTGCAAATAATACTATCATATCTTCTGTTATATTAATGGTTTTTTACTTTATATAAAGCAATATTTTCAAGTATTCTCACAATTAATTTGAGTATTTATTTTAGATTCACGAATCAACTATTTATCTTCTTTAATACATTTTATATATGATTCGGAAGCATAATAAATTAAATATATTTTACTCAGATGCAGCTTTTCTGGTGCATCTTAAATCCACCCTTTTAATTTAGTTTTCATTATTTATTTTATAAACAGAAAACCCATGAAATTTAATCATGCAGTTTCAGTGCGAAATGAACTTGAAAAATGGAGATAAATAACTTTCGTTGGTCTTATATTTATTTATACGTGTGTGTCTGCATTTTTTTTTCTGTTTCTTTTAATATGCCTCATTCATTGATGTTTAATTGCTTTCAGAATAAACAATATTTTTTTCATGACATATGCATTAATTTAGAAAAAAGGCCTAAATCTTTTAACGGATTTAGCTGAAGGCATGAGAAAATATGTACTCAAAAAGCCACAAGCTGTTATTCTTCTGAATTATGTTCTCACGCTATTGGAGCATTTCAAGGAGATAATGCATATAATTCAGTTCATATTTTCAAATAAGAATCTCTGTGTAACTTTATAAAACAAAAATTATATTTTAATGCATTCCAATTCATGAAGTGAAATCATTACAATTATGAGTAGAAATGATAAATGCGTGAATTGTAAAAGAATTTGAAAGTATCAGTAAAAGCAAAAAACTCCTTTTGTTCAATTTTAATATTTTAATGCAAAAAATTCTGAAAATGCTCAGTTCTAATATCTATTTATATATTGATTAAAGATTCTTGATCTTAAAAATTTAAAATTATTTCATTATTTTGTATCAGATTTTTTAGTTTACCTAAACTTCATTTATTATACAATAAATATAAAGTCTCTAGGATATAATAAATTTGCTAAGGGTTTTAAATATTTCTCCGCTATTTTCTTCTTTTAAATTAGATTTATACTTTTTTAAATGAAAGTATTTAAAACAAATAAGACCGAAAACTACATGGATTCTTGCAGTTTATTTTCGCCTTACAATATGTCATTTAAACTCATTAACAAATATTCTTTAAAATCTTAATAAATCTCTTTTAAAGTAAAATATCTTTTCTTGAAAGATTGCATTGAATGAGACCAAACAAATTCTAATAAATCCCACTATATGCCTTTTTTCCCCCTTGCTCTGAAATATAGTAGGCAATTGAAAATATAGTTATTTTTAATGATAGCTTTGAAGATTTGACTGAGGGAAACCGAAAAGGATCTGATTTACGATTAATATTAAAACCAACAAATTAACTACTCCTTTACTAAAGGATCTGATCTTTTATTTGCGTCAGGATCTGACACAAAGAAAATTATTTTTATTTTTTTAAATCAAGAATTAATTCAGAATTCTGTTAAATTAAGATGACATATGATTATGAAATAGAAACCTTTCTATTTCATAAAGAGTTGTTCTAATTCAATTACGAAATAAAAAATTTTTTTAAATGATGAACTTCTAAAAATTTAAAACACACTCCCTCCCTCCGACTTCAAGCTTTCTTTATGACATTGAAAGGAAAACATACTATTAATTCACTTTTAAATTACTGTTAATATGATGATAAATTTCCTATTTCAATTATTCTTCCATTTTATCTATTTATATAATTGACGAAATCTTAATACATTATATGAATATAAATAACTTAATACAGTGATTTTTTATGGTTTTATTTTATACATAATTAGACCACTTGATTTTGTTATGAATCTTTATTGGTGATGAATAATTTGATCCAATGTTATTATATATATGTATATATTGTAAAACATTTTTTAAATGTTGTTAAAAATTCTTTAAAAATAGAAACCATTATACGACAAAAAAAAAAAAAAAAAAAAAAACTGGTATAATTTGGAAGATAATTTTTAGAATTTTAATTAATTATGATATTAAAAAATCTTTTTATGAGATAATATTTTTAGAAATTATTGCTGGAAAACATCAAAAGTTTGCTTAATTTAAAATTAATTAAAATTTTGAAAATATGAATCAAAGATGCCCCTTTTCAAAGCATATATACTTCTCTTGGCTTATAGCTCTAGATCAAACCATTTAACCTATAAAGCGCCAAAATTCAAAGATACACAGATTTATCTTTATTAGTAGTAGAGAACTTGCTTCAATAAATGTAATTTTTAAAAATTTAAATTATACCGATAATTTTTTTTCCTAAAATAATATAAGCTATTGTATATTATGATTATGGTACCTATTGTATTATTATTTATTTTATATTAATATTTTATTATCTGTTTTCCAAATCTGATTTGTGCTTTAAAATTCAAAAACAAAATGTTTTTAAAGATTGTATTATTATTATTATTATTGAGACACGAAATGCCTGAACACTTTACAGTCTATATAATTCGATTTTTTTCTAATTTTTTCTCTTTCTGTTTACAGTTTGTTTGCTCCAGTCATTTTGAAATGCCATACGTGCGTGAGCTTTTTTTCAATTTGTGAACTTGGTCCGTATTTATTTATTTCATTTCACTTCCATTCGAAACTTACAAACTTTGCAATTTAGGAAACAGCAATAGAAAAAAAAAGCTTTACATGACAAATTGAATAAAGGTTTTGGTTTCGACATCTATGAAAATTGACAAACAAAATCGGTCAATGCGACTGCCTATGTCTTACTTTAACTCAAACACGTATCGTGGAGCGTGAGGCGCGCACGATTCATTTCATTCCGTAACATGAGCTAACCCTTTTTGTCCTATTTGCATTCTTTGACTCGAAAGGCTTAACTTTGTCAGGAAAATCTTTTCCAGCTGGTTAGTCAAACGATGAAGCGTTTCATCCAAATGATAAAAGCATTACTTGGTTGGCTAGATAATTCTAATTTATGCATACCACATACTTCAGATTCACTATATTTAAATATGCAACCAACCCTTCCACGTGGATCAGAAATGGAAACCGTTACTGATCAAGATTGAGAGATAAGCTCTGTTTTCCATAACGAAAGGTTCTTTACGGCGTGAACAACATTTATCTCATTACTGTCATCATTTCTCAAAATAATCTAAAAAATTATTAGAAATTCTAAAAGATGAAAATATATACAGAATCCAAATGAATAACACGTTTACAAAATTTTTAAATATTTATCCATTTAGTTTTACAGTTAATGGCAAAATTATGGTCAAGGAACTATGGCAAAATAAAGACGAATGTTCATGATCTTATGAAATATAAGGTTCTGTAAACATTTTATATGGTTCTTAAAAAAATTATTGAAATAATTTTTATCTCAACTTTTCATATGCTGAAACGATTAAAATTTAAATAACTTGTGATATATTATTCGAGAATGTCTCGAATATCTTGCAAGAATTCATTTGTTCTATAAATGCAAATTTAATGATAATTATTAAATTCAATTACTCAAGTCAATTTCTTTTTCTTCCAGACACTTATAAAATAGTTAGTTTGAAATATTTTCTATATTTTAAGAGTAATGTCTAACTATTGTTATTATAAAATTCTTTATCGCTTTCCTGAAAAAATATTAAGATGTTTTTATCAATTTTCATATAGAAATACAACAGCACGAAGACCATAAAATTTTCAAACAGTAGTAAGAAATTGAACTACTGTGCTTGCATATTCAAAAGAAGCCTTCAAAATGTCTTCCCATGTTTGACTATATGTTATCATATTTGAAAGTCTTCAAAAGTCAATTCTATAATCACATTTGGATTGTTCGAATTTTCTTATTTAAATTGGAGTAATCTTAAAATGTTATCATTGAATATTCTATTATAATTTATGGATGATATGTTTTAATTGATCATCTTTATATTAACATCTAAGAATGCAAATACTTTTATTGCATATTTATATATTACAAATGAATTACAATAACCACGGAAACACCTTTCGACCTTAATTATTAGGACTATTAAAAGCTGAATATAATTAAGGGACAATGGATTTTTTTTTTAGAAAAATGTGTGATTTTTAATTAAATGAAACTTCAAAGATAAGGTTTTTCAGAGATAAGGCGCTTAGGGGACAATAACCCTTATTTAAGAAATAAGAAACTAGAATTTTGCAGTTTTCTATTTTTGATAAAAAAAAAATCTTTTAACTTGTTTTGCTTTTTCAGCAATTCTGAGCAATATTAATATATAAAAAGTAAAATAATAGTTTTTATGGTGGCCGAAATTTCAAAGAAATGATAAAAAGAATTATGAATTTCTAAAAGTATTTGGGAAAAGCTGAACCAGAGAATTTTTGGAAACAGTCCATTATACAGAATAACAATATAAACTTTAAAAAATGCATGCATGCAAGCAATAGCTAATAATAATACGAAATATAATTTCTAATAATACTAAATATAAATTTGCAACAATTATTTCTGGAAAAAATTTAATTCTGAAAATATTTGCACTCTTAATATATTATCAGAATCAGAGCAAAATTCTAAAATTATCGATCCTTTTAGTTTTAAAAATATGGTACTGACATTAAAATTTAAAAAAGCTTAAATAGCATTGATTTTTTTTCCCATGACTATATTTTCAAAAAGATATCTGTCCCCAAAGTGTTTTCAAGATATTTTCAAATTAAATATTAAATTATATAGCATAAATTGAGAGCCATTTCGAAACATTTACAAAAGGAACGTAGAATGTTTGAGATATTTTTAAACTAAACAATGCCATGGTGGTAATTTTGTTTAATATATATATATATATATATTGCCTTTTTCTCACATAATTTGTTCACGTTATGCTTAATGTGGGGGCGTATTGATCTTTTCTCACATAATTTGTTCACGTTATGCTTAATGTGGGGGCGTATTGATCTTTTTATTTGTGTAAAATACATATAATAAAGGTATTAAAGATAAAGCTCTATGTACAAAAAGGGAATAGAGTCATCATCAACGTTATTTTTTACTTTTTGGCGTTTAGAGTAAAATGCAGTAGTGTTATTTATAGTATCTTTTAAAATCTTATTTAATATAAATATAATTTAAAGCATAGATGAATTTTGGAAAGATTCTAAAAATAACCATTGTGAGAAATTTTTCTGTCTCAATAATTTTTATCATTAATGGAAACAATTCTTTTAATTTTTAACTAGACTTTCTAGAAATCTTAACTAAGAAAATTTCTAAAAATTAGAGATTTAATTTTAACTAGCCTCTTTACTTATAAAATCAAGTGTAAGAAAACACTTATCTCCTAGATATTATTAAAATGCAAGAATTTAGATTCCTGACTGTCAAAGAAGAAAAACGACCATTTTGATTTTGAATACCATAAAATTACTTATATTTTTAACAGTAAATCGAAGTACGTCAGTAAGATAGAAATTATTCATGTGTCAAGAACAAAATCAAATTTAAATATCAAAGAAAGTATAAAAATCTTCTTAGATATTCAAATGTATTTCATGAGAAAATTTTCTTGAAAAGAAATAAATACTATTTATCGCAAAATGTTACCATAAAAAAAATCCATTTTTACTTACGTTTTAATAGAATCTACTCTTAATACCAGTTCATAAGGGCAAATGAAATTTAACTGTAAAATTGATCATAAGTAGATTTTGATAATGGTAGATAGAGAGATAATTTATATTACAGGTAACCCACTTTTCAAAAATCTGTTTTTGCATGAAGGATAAAATAATAGAAAATATTAAAAGTGACCCCACAGCTTTTATCGTAGCAGTAATTTACATATACAGAAGATAATGTAAGATTTTGACAGTGTCCCTTAAAATTTGTCGTAAGATTAAAGAGTACACAAGATTCTATCAAATGGAAATAAAATTCTTAAACTTTTACTTGTGGTTCCCCCCCTCTCGTAATTAGATAATTGGAGGCTAGCAACAATGACTTTGCTGGTGATTTGGCTTGTAACTAAAGAACAAAAACGATTTGCATTGTTTTTGTAGCAAACATGACATATTTTTGTATATATATATATATATATATATATATATATATTCAGAGAATTTTTTTCTTTTTTTCTATTCATTTGCAGTAAATATTAAAATGCTCACCGAACTTACGGAATTTTGGCTAAATTGGCTAAATGCTACACTGTAAAAACAAACATGAAAAGAGAAGTCACAGTAATGAAAGTCTCTCTCTCTATATATATATATATTTGCATTGCTTATCTTTTAAAACAGAATTAATCTGTTCTTATTATCAGATATGTTAATTTGAGTGCACATTAATTTTTAGTTAGGTAGTACTTAGGGCAGCCCTGATTGATTAATAAAATTAATATTCAAACTTTATTGTATTATATAATTTGGAAAATGTATTTACATCCAAAGCAAAATTTTATTTGCTCATTTTAATCTGACAGCTATGTAATTAAATTGTTTCTTTTTATATCGAAAGCTTTTTAATGCGGTAAACTTATATTTTCTCTAGCCTTGCATTTAATAAAGAATGTCTTCTCTTTTTTTATTTTTTCTTACAAGTACAACAGAGAAGATTGCTACAAACAATTTCTGCAAACAAACTAGCCATCCGATTTGCCATTAGGAACCATCGGCAGAAATCGAGTTCCACGTGATTTTTGAAGTCTGCATGTAGACGACAGCATAAGCGATAAACTTTCGACGGAATATAACGTTTAAATTTCATACACCATTTCATGATTTTTGTTGAATTGCTTAAAGTTCACAACCAAATTTTTGCAAGATGATGACTGTTACAACGGAAAGGTAAGGAAGCAAAGGAATAGGACAGCAGAAATAAGAAAAATTCTCACTTTTAACACTTTAAGGCATGTGAATATGTTCGGATTAATTTTTTGAAAAACGTTCGAAAATGATTATATTTTTGAATATTTGTATAAAAAAGATTGAAAAACATCTATGAAACCGAAATATACCATTTAAGTGCTAAACAATTTGCAAAAATTGGAATAAAGGACATTTTTTTTCGGCCAAAAAGGGGTATAAAGTAAAAGTCTTCTAGTTTAGAAGTTTATCAAATGATTTCCTTAAAATTTTGCGGTTAGCTTAAGGAATAGATTATCTAGTTTTTGAACTAAAAAAAAGCTGCATTTCTATCCACTCTTTAAATATTGGCACCCGACTGATAAATAGCATGACATTTTCAGGGTTTTTTTTTTCACTTTGTGAAGCAACTGAAACAACCATAAAATGTGAATTCTAATGAATAGATTACCTATTATGTAGTTCAGGAAGAGCAGACCATATTGAGAAATTATTATATCAAATTTGAGCAAAAAAATCTGCATTCAATTTTAATTTATGAAGATTTTTCTTAAGAAAATTATATCATATTCTATATTTGAGAAAATGACATCTAAAAATCTAAAACAGCATGAAAACGTATGTAAATGCAAATATAAAAATCAATGTAACTTCCCCAAAAATTAGATATCAAAACAAAATTCCTCCGGTTTTATAAAGAAAACATTAAAAATATTAAATAAAAAAAATCACAGTTCCGCAAAAAATCGACTTTTTATTGTAGTTACCAAAGACATACGCTATCAAATAAAATATAATCCAATGCATCATTCTCATTTATATTTTCCGTAAAATGAAATCGTTTAAACAATTATTGCTTTATTGCATTTAAAAGTTTCTTTTGTTCTAGTATAAACAGGCATTTTTTCACGTTCATTTCTCTTATATGCATTGATATGTGAAATTGCATACTAAAGATATATATATATATATATATTCTTTTTAAAGAAACTTCTAAAGTAAATGAATGCATTTATTTTGTTTCACAAAAATAATATGACATTTTTCAATATGATTCAGCAAGCTATTTCAGGTCCGAAACACTTTTATGGTGCCCTGATAAATATAAAATAATTTGGAAATAAACAAGTAATAAACAAATTAAAAACAACCAAAATTTATTACAATATGAAAAAGTTTAGTTTCTCGTGTCAGAGTTATTATTTATCATTAATTAGTATATAGTTTATTTAATAAATTCAATTGTCTTAAGCATTAATCTACTGCTGTAAATACTAAAAGTAATTTATATTAATCTAATGAATTAATAAATGAATAAACTTCAATTCTAATATGATTCTTTTACAAGTTATAATAATAGAGATATCGGTTCTTAGAATTTTTTTTTTTCCTTCCATTTAAATGATATTTTATATTATCTAAATTTCAGTAATTTGAAATGTCAGTTCATTGTGTATAGTAAAAATAGCATTGCATTATTCTGTATTTTGATAATGGCGATTGTGGAATGTCACAAAAGTATTAAAAGTTACCTTTGAGATTCAATTTTAATGATAGAAAATCAAAAGATGTAAATGAAATAGTATTCAAATAGACGAATCCTTTATAAAAATTAACAAGGTAGTTCCGGATAAATATTATATAAAATTGGAGTGCATTTCCTCTAATAGGTAAGTTACAATCAAATCAATGATAGTAATTAGATTTTATTGATGCCAATTGCCTTTCAATGCCATAAGTCAATGCTGTATTTTACATTGCTTTTGAAACAAAGTGGAGCTATTAACATATTTGAAAAGTGTCACAGTAATTTTTTAAAAGTTTGAAACTGACTCTATAAAAACATTGTGTAGTAAACAAAATTTAATTTTGAAAAATTAAACAAAAAAATTATGCATTACGTATAAAATTTCAAGTTAAAATATACAAAGCACACTCACCAGTGGTTCCCAACAGATTTGAAACTTTGTAAATTATGGAATCCAGGAGGAAAAATTATTCAAACTTTCTTAATATTAATTTCATATGCGGCTGCAATCAGTTGCTTCACTTTACAATAGATATCAAATTCAGTAATCTTCACCAGAGTCAGATTCAAAATTCTTGACAATCCCTTAGCATCAGGCAAAAATGATAAAACGGTTTATCATTTATTTGAATAACGTAATAAGATAATCTTGGGAGGGCCGCAACAACAACAACAAAAAGCAACCACTAAATATAATCCTGGTGCTCTAAACAAACCAGTAGCCCTTCCACCGCAGCACTCTTAGCTGTTCGAACTCGACTAAGCCGAGACTCGCTCACGCCTCAACCATCAAATTATCATCGCTACTGCGCAAGCGTCATTTTCTACGTCACTTCTTGACGTCATGGAAATATGTCCTTGCCTACTTCTCAGTAGTGACCAATGAAAGGAAATCGAAGGCGTGACTCGGAACGCGGTAACATACCAACCGAGTGCGAAATGCGTTACGAATGGCTGGTAGCATTGACATCTGCCATTGGAAGGGGCAAGTGCTCTTCTTTTTCTCCCCCCCCATTAAAAGAGCAACTAAATAATAAAAAATAACGGAGAAGTGCAGGGATTACATTTTCGTTTTTAAGCCGCTTTCGTCAACAATGTTGCGTAACATGGTTATTGTTGAATATTTACCGACAATAGCTTCCGAATAATGTGTCATACTTCACAGTAAACAGATGTTGTTGCCGACATATTACTACATTGTTTTGTATTCGGTTATTGACCGCTGAAGGTTCTTTCTTTTTATACTTTTATAACAGACTTATTCAGCACAAAGTGTATTGTACTGGACACCTCCAAAACGCAAATAAAATTTTTAATGTGGTCCATTCACGGTGAGTGTAGTGACCTTCACTTTTTTTTTTTTTTTTTCTAAATTCAGGAAGTATTTCCTAAGAAAGGTCTAACGTAAGTGGGCAGAGAAATGATCAAAATGTTGGTTTGTTGTGGTATGGGAGAGGTGTAAAAAAAAATATATATATATACTAAAGAGAAACAAATATTCCATAAAGATTTCGAAATTTCTATTCTTAGAAATAATGCATAGAGCCAATTAATAAATTAAAAAGTTTTTAGTTTTTAATTTAAAGCTAAGAGTTCAAGTAAAATTTAATTCGATATAACTTTTATTATACTTGAATATTTTTGCTTTAAGGAAAAGAAAAGGTTAAAAAAAAAAGCCCTAGAAGAAGGAGTCAGAAGAAAAATCTACATGACCATCATTACATCATAACTTAAAATGATTGTAATAATAAATAATAAAGAAATTTGACGGGAATGTAATTCGAAACAGAAATATTACAGGACTTAACATTATTTAATATAAAGCATTACTTCCCATACCAAGAATCATACTAATTTCTTCCTTAAATAATCGCATTACAAAATAATCTCATGAGTTACTTTCAAATTAATTAATATATTAAAATTTGCAATCAACAATTTGAATGTAATCATAATGTGTGGAACATGTGTATACTGTCTTGGTTGTAAAAATTGGTTGATTTTTTAATAAACATTTTATATAGCGTTTTCTTTATACTTTATAAACATAATAGGTGGATTATTAAATAAGCATTCCATGCTATCATTATTTCTTTTGAAGCCAGCATTTCTAAGTGAGGCTACATTTTAATTTGGCTTTTTAAAAAAATATTTGCTATAAAATATTTAAAAATGCAATTGAAAGTTAAACTTTATTTTAAAATGTGGAAGAATATTTCATTTTAAATATAGCTAAAAATTTCATGCTATAAACTAGGTACTGGTATCATTTTACGTCTCAAATTAATTAAATTATTTGGTTAAGCAATTTGCTGTAATCAGCTGTAGAATTGACGAAAATGTGTTGCGGTGATAGTCCTACATATTTTCTGCATCCTTATATTTTCGCTATATCTGATTGAAATACGAATTAAAAATAATCCGATTTGAGATATTTTTCATACTACATTTTATCACATCGAAGGCAATTATTATCATTATTATTATTTTGAAATGAAAGAAAAGGCATTGTTGACTACCATCAACAGACCATCACTCTGCTTAAATTACAAATTAAATGTTAATTTATAAATAAATTTTTATAAGGATTTAACCCAAAAGGATGATAAATATTAGTTGTCAATATAATGATCCACAAATTGCACTGTAAATAGTGTCACAAGGTAACTAGTTAGTCGGTAAAATACACCTAAAGAACATGGGTTTAAAAATGGCTTTTCTTCTTCTATCTAAATCATTATCAGGTTTTAAATCAAATCTTATATTCCATAGAACACTTGTTCATTTTAAATTTACAAATAGGAAACAGAGAAATTTTTTAGAATATAAACTGATATTTCTCAAAACCCCTTAATTGGAGTACTTTTCTCCTCGAATTACTTATTTATGGTGTCAGCTCGTTCTTTTCCAATAATTTAAATTTATAATTTTCAAAAAGCCCAAACACACGCACACGAAGGGAAAATTTAATGTTAATTTTTTAAATTCGTATTAAAATTTTGTTTTCTTGACGGGAGCATAGAGAAACTTTTATTGGTAACAATTCTGACTAGCAATTTTACTCCAGGGGGGAAAAAAATTGGCAGATATCAACAGACAAAAAAATATTTATCTATCTATACTTATAATAAAGCTCAATGTGTGTGTGTGTGTGTGTGTTGGCGCTCTACAGGTCAGACCATTCAACCTACAGCTACCAAATTTGGCACGTGTATACCTTGGAGGCCGGGAATGTGCACCTGGGGGTTATTATTTAGAATTTTTAACTAGAATTTTATTTATTTAAAAATCAAGCGAAATTTTGACGTGTTTCTGCTATAACTTCCGAAAATATTACCGCACAAAAAAGATTTTTACCCTAAGTTAAAGATCAAAAATTTATCTTTTAAATGATACTATTGTTTTAACCTTAAAATTAAATTTATATTTTTAATGAATTTTTAAATAAATATTTTAACTATGTTTTTCAATAATTGTTTTCGTCAAAAATAAAAATTAAGATTAAGCACGTTTCGCATTCACGGGAAAAAAATAGTTTTTTTCAAAGTGTTGCCATCACATTGATTAAAGCTCTAACTGAAAATAAATTAAATCATTTTGGAAATGAAATCTGCAAAAATATAATTTTCGGCACGTGTTTGTAGGAAATGAAACAAATATGAAATATTATTTTTTCTAAAAAATAAATTCAAGAAAAATTATTTTATGATCTTTTACACTCCCTATACAGGGTGTTTATTCAGTCCCGGATCCATTTTGATATTTAATGACTCATAAAATAATGAAGATGTAAACAAACTTATGGCATTTATTGATGGAATAACTCATATATTTTCCTTTTCAGGTTTGAATATTTTTACTTTTGTAAATATCGTCTGCGCGTGTTTTTAATTTCAGATAATTTCATTTTTCAGTCTAAATATCTGTACTTTTCTAAATATCGTCTGCTTATTTATTGCATTTTTCTCTCTTTTGTTTTTGGCAACTATTGAAATGTTATGTTTACTTTTGATGTGTTTGTTCTATGTAGTACTTTTGTATGTGATGTTTTATTCGAGCGGATATTAAGGAGAATGCATAAACCACAAGAGAAAGCACAGATTTTATGGTGGTCATAGAGTTAATTTCCAATCAACTAAATCACTGACTTTTAAGAGTTAATTTCCAATCACTTAAACTGACTGATTTAAGAAGATTTGAATATCACTATTCAATAAAAAAAGGATAATTTTAGATTTTCCATCGATCGCTTCAAAGAAAATACGCTAATCAGCACGCAGGTTTCTCAAGATTAATTTTCCTAAGATTATGAAAATGGTGAGTTTTTCTAAGTTTTTAACATTTAAAACGTCATAAATAAGTCTTAGTTGATCGTGGAAAATAGAAACATTAATTCATTTATTTAAAATTTGGTATGTCCAGAATATTTATCAGAATATGATACCTTACTGCATTAAATTTAGACTTCATAATTTTTGAAATATATTTATAAGCAGGAACAAAATATTATTATTGATTTCATTTCAATCCTTTTGAAAGCAAAACTAAAAACTGAATTTTATACTGAATCTCAGAAATTTTTGTTGAATTATTGTTTGAGCTATTACATAAACTATGAAAAATATTTTGTAGTTAACATAAGACTTAAATACCGAGCGATTCTGTTTGCAATACTCATATTCAATAATAATAATAATTAATAAATAACAATAAAGATGATAAATAAAATAAAACGCTTGGTTTTATTAAAAAATATCTTAATAATAATTGCAATTTCGTCATTTACATTTTAAATTAAAGTTGCAGTTTTACCGGAAATGGCAACAAATTAGCAAAATATATATAATAAATTGAACGAAACGATCTAAACAGTATAAGTTTGGTATGCCTATCAAAATTTGAAGATTAAAAATGTTTTTTTTGAGAATCCTTTAAGAGACCAGTTACTTAAAATATTTAATTGAAAATTGTAGCGAGCGGTAATACTGACGAACCGGCTGGTCGCCAAAGGCGGCTAGTACTTATATAAAGCTCAATGTGTGTGTGTGTGTGTGTGTGTGTGTGTGTGTGTGTGTGTGTGTGTGTGTGTGTGTTGGCGCTCTACAGGCCAGCCCGTTTGACCCATAGTTACCAAATTTGGTACATGTATACCTTAGAGGTCAGGAATGTGCACCTGGGGTTTTTTGAAATTTTTAATTAGAATTTTAATTATTAATTAAAAACTAACTTTTCCGCCAAAAAATCTTTTTATTTTCCCCAACGCCCAATGAGTAAGGCTTCAGTTTTTTTCCCCCAACAGTAATGGGGCTAGGGTTAACATTTTTCGGCCGATTATTTCAAACGATTCTGTTTATTTTCTTAATGTTTTATGAATTTAAAATTAAAAATTGTTAATTAATCAATCAATCTTTCAGATTCATTCTGAAGTACATTTGAATTAAAATAACACAGAATAAAGGAAATTAAAAATTTCTAATCTGCATAGTGTTACCCCAACTGCAGTAGAAAAATTCATGCATTTGCGTTACCCTAACTGGCGTTGAAAATTCACGCATGCGCATTTTTTCTGATTGTTGACAATATTATCAACGGATGATTCTTGATTTAAATTATTTTTAGGTTAGTTGCATTCTTTTGTAAATAAATTGTATTTATGTTAGTTATATGTATTTTGTATATGCTTATAATTTTAACTTAGTTTTTTAAGTAGTTTTTTAAAAACCTGTTTTAGACCGATTATTTTAAACGATTCATTTTATTTTCTTAGTGTTTGATGCATTTAAAATTAAACATTGTTAGTTAATCTATCTGTTTATGATGAATCTGAGAAAATTTTGTTGACAAATTCTTGAGATATTACATAAATTAAGAAAGATATTCTTTAGTGCTTATAAAGTTTAAACGCTCAGTGACTCTGTTATCAGTAATCATATTATAAAAGAATGCTTTGTTACAGTAAAAAATTGTATTATATTAATTGAAGATTAATTTCTTCCACTTTAATTTAAATCATAAATTCTACGGGAGCTAACAGAAAATTAGAGAGATACATATTACGTTATGACTGAAGGCCTTTATAATATTATGAGTGAATTATATGACTATCAAATTTTGAAGTTTTAAATATTGTGATGAAGAATCTATTAAAGTAGGAATTGCGTAAAATATTTAATTATTAAAATTTAAACGAACATTAAGATTGGTGAACCGGCTGTTCGCCACAGGCGGCTAGTATTAGATATAACCGGATTTTTCAGCACATTGATTATAATTAAATTTCATGCTATTTTAGCAATTATAATTATTATTTATAATTTAAATAATTATTGTCTTTCCATGTTTTTTTTTTTTCATTCAGTGATTCAATGATTTCTAGTTGTTTTTTATTCCCTTTTATTCTCTCGATTGGTCTCCATCTATCAATTTGCCCATTTTACAAAAATGAATGATTTTCGATTTCAGTTTGGACTTTCTTGTTATTTGCCATAACAACATAAAAGACTGTAATAAAAAAAGGTACGTGCCAGCTTATTCATCCTATTATTTTTAAACATATCGCAATAAAATATCAGATTACTATTGTACAGAATGAAATAAACATAGTTTTTACATGAAATCAAACAGCTTATTCGGTGTATCTATTGATTGTGTTCCGTTTCAGGAAGACCTCGCCCAGAATTCGTTGTTAATTGCAACAATTAATGTAATATAACTTAATCATCCAAAAGATTTCGGACTAAACATTTTAAAGAGTAGGCAAAATAATAACAAAACATTGGTTTCGTGAGTCATCTTAAATAAAAAGTAATATTTTTATTAAATGTACCGAGCAACTGAAAATCATGCTTAACACGTTTGGACATGAATGTTATTACATTTTCTTTGTAATTCCATGAATGTTATGTTTATTATTATTGAATGTTATTTATGTTATGTTCCATGTTTTAGTTTCATTTATATATAACCTACATCATCATGCATTTATTTTATAATGCCTCAATTTTTTTTAAATTATCATGTACTTAAAAGTGGCAATTTTAATATTTTTATTTTATTTTGAATTCATTTTATTCATTCAATTGTTCGCGAATGTATTAAACTAATATTAGGAAGAAAAATGAACAGAAAAATCATTTCCATGACAAATATTCATTATCTCTTGCAAAGCACTAACTTCTTATTTGCAATTACTCTACTAAAATTGTTGAAAAGAGCTATTTTTTTTCTTCAAAATTTTACTCGACTAATTAATTAGTCAAATTTTTATGTTCTAAATACAGAAATAAGATTAAAGTATGGAAATTATCTGGAAAACAAAGAAGCTGTTTGAGCTTAATGCAAAATTTTTAAATAGTTTCTAAAAATGATTGGTTGGAATTTTGTTGAAATGCCGGAAAATATCCCATTAATTAACTTTATTTTCAGAAAAAATTCAATAGTTTGTACTCTTGCTGAAATTGTTTTCATACAATGCCGTAATCAGAAATTATTGTTATAAGCTATTTTGATAGATAAAAATACTTGTGCACATCCATGTTATATAATTTTTGGGAAATAAATTACATAAATTTTCTGCTTGTCATTTTTTCAAAATAACATATGAAAATATTACATTTATTTATAGTCAAAAGGACATAAAATATTTTTAAAAGGTAACGACAAGAAGATTTATTATTCCGTAAATATATGCATTTGCTATTTAGTAAAATTTTGTTTCTTTATAAAAAAAAAATCAAATTTTCATGCAATTGAATGAATGCAAAGAAACGTCTCGAAGAAATTATTGAAATGCAATTCTGAAAAAATACGTTATTTTTTGGCACAAATTATAATACTTTTTTTCCTTATTTTATTAAATAGAGAGTTAATGAATATTTTCTAATGAATGCATTTACAAATTTCAATAATAGATTCTATTAATATGAAGGAAAAAAAAAGTACTCACTTTCCGCCTGAGGAAGCCCGCCATTTAAAGGCGTGTTATCCACTATTCCATTAAATAATATAGCTTCCCATGAAAGTTCAAGAAGTGAAGATTCATTTTCTGTATTTGTTGGAAACACAACATCTGAAGATACGTTTTCTGTATTCTGGACACATGCCATTTCTGGACACATGCCATGTGAAGATATGTTTTCTACATTTTCTAGAAATGCGCCATGTGAAGATATGTTCTCTGAATTTTCTGGGGACACGCCTTGTAGAGATATGCCTTCCATCTCTAGTGAAGACGTATCTGCTCACTAAAGATACCTCTCTATTCGGAAAAGTGTCGTCATTCTTCTGTTGGCAAATGAGTTTCTGGCCTTTTTTGCAGTTTTTCGACAGACTTGAACACTTTCCAGGTTGAAACACTTTCCAAGAATGTCCAGAAAGGGTTAAGTCCCATTTCATTCCAGAACCCACTCCCCTCCCCCGCAGCCTTTCCCACGGTGAGGGAACTCTTCTTACAGGTGAGACAGCTTCAAACCTATTCATACTTCCCCCTTTTACAAGATAGATCGCTGTAATAACTTTGATTGAGTGGACTTTAGGTAAGTAAGACGAGTCCATTATCAATACGGATAGAAAAACTGACATTTTGGAAATTCATTTCACAATAATTCTAATTCGTTATCTATCTTCAGGCAAACGTGAGAATTATTGTTGCTATGAAGCAGTTCTCACATTTGCTATACAGCTGTTTACACAGCGCCATTTGTGGATAAAATAAAGAACTCCATATATTCTTTTTACTTTTTTAGGAATGAATAATAAGTTATATTGCTTACTACAACTTCTTTAAAGGGGGAAAGAAGTTTTATATCTGAAAAAGATTAGTAAATTAAAATTTTTCTTTGATAAAAAGAAAGGTAATTGTGCAAAATGATTATTGCGTATTGATAATTTTTTTAGTTAAAATGTGAAATCAAAAATGTTTATAAAGATTAAAAAATATTTATAATAAAATATATAAGATTCATTTTTTTTAGTATTTTAATTCCTTTAAAGAAAAAAGAATTTCAATACTAATCCGCAGTTTTTTGAACAAAACAGTTAATTATTAAATATCAAACTAATACAGCAAATATAATTCATGTTTTTATGTCTTCTATTCCCACAAAAATTATTAGTGTTATTTTAATATTCAAAATATAAAAAGATTGTATCAAGAGACTTATGTTTTATTGAACTTGGTACTAAATATAAATCTACAATTTATAAAATTATAATTTTAAAGTAATTAATAATTTATTAAGTTATATTTATTATTATCTATATTTCCTTTTTCTCAAATAATATAAAGGATAACGTTATATCATCGATGTCCCCTTTTCATTAGCATTTCGACTTCTAATTTACAAGTTGAGCTACGCTAAAAACATTAGAATGCATCGTCAGTAGCAGTTAAAAAATTTCTCGAAACTAATAGCAATATTTGATATATTAAACCTAATATTTTTAAAATTTTTAATAATTGATATACTAAACCTAATTTTAAACCCAACCCTAATATTTTCAGACCAGATTCAGACAATATAAAACAGCCTGTTACAAATAAGAAGTTGTCTTATACATTTGATATCAAATTAATTTTGTGTGCTCTAAACCTATCGTTTCTGAATAAAAATCAAATTCAACAAATATTTTGAACGATTTTTTTTTCTTGAATTTGATTTTTCGCAGAAATTGGTAAGTTTAACCTTCATAAATTGGGTTGTATCAAAGTTTCAAGACTTTACATTAGTTGCAAAAAATTTAATCAAATTTATTAAAATGTTGTATAAATATATTTATTGTATACATTTGCACATAATTTTATTCAGCAATAATTGCTTTTAAAATTTCTCATGAGCATTTCATATTGCTTGAACTAAAAATCGCTAAATATGATTAAAAAAAAATAAGGAAATACTTTCATTAAGAAAGATTATTCTTCGAATTTCATATGTTTACTTTAAAACATTTCAATATTACTGGAATAAAAATTATTAGTTGTAAACACAAAACTTATATACAACTCTAATATGTTACTGAGTTTTCTAAAAAGGGGAATTTAGAGTCATATTAATTGTTAAAGGATATATAAAATTATAAAAGATATATAAAATTAAAAAATTAATGGCCAGAATTTTGCTAGAATTTGCTTTTTAGAAAAAATTGTAGATAACTTTTTTGATAAAAACTATTTCTTCAAAGTAATTTATCTACGCTCTTGTACTTTTTATTGTGAATAATTAATGATAAATTATGTATTGAGTCTTAAATTATTTTATTATTAGCCGCCTTTCGCGACCAGCCGGTTCGCCAGTATTACCACTCACTACAATTTTCAATTAAATATTTCAAATAACTTGTCTCTTAGTATCTTCTCAAACAAAACATTTTTAATCTTCAAATTTTGATAGTCATACCAAACTTATACTGTTGTTTAGATCATTTCGTTCAATTTACTCTCTATATTTTCCTAATTTGTTGTAAAGTGGAAATGCTGAAATTGCAATTAATGTAAAGATATTTCTTAATGAAACCAAGCGTTAATTTTATTTATAATTTTTATCGTTATTTATTTATTTATTTATTATTATTATTATTATTATTGAATATGAGTACTGCAAACAGAATCGCTCGGTATTTAAGTCTTATGTGAACTACAAAATATTTTTTATAATTTATGTAATATCTCAAAGAATAATTCAACAAAAATTTCTCAGATTCTGCATAAAATTCAGTTTTTAGTTTTGATTTCAAAAGGATTGAAATGAAATCAATAATAATATTTTGTTCCGACCTATAAATATATTTCAAAAATTATGAAGTCTGAATTTAATGCAGTAAGGTATCATATTCTGAGAAATATTCTGAACACACCAAATTTTAAATAAATGAATTAATGTTTCTATTTTCCAAGATCAACTAAAACTGATTTATGAAACTTTGAATGTTAAAAATTTAGAAAAACTCAACATTTTCATAATTTTAGGCCAATTAATCTTGAGAAACATGCGCGCTGATTGGCGTATTTTCTTTGAAACGATCGATGGAAAATCTAAAATTATCTTTTTTTATTGAATAGTGGTATTCGGATTTTCATTAATCAGTCAGTTTAAGTGATTGATTTAGTTGATTGGAAATTAACTCTTTTTATTTAAAATATTAGTGTTTCAAGAACATTTTGTTAATCGTGATTTCCACAGCAGAAGCTTTATATAAAATCAAAAATTCGTTATTTATAAGAGCATTTATTGAATCAAGTTACATAAAATATAATCATTTTCCATTTAGACCATTTTAGCAGATCTGTGTCTTACTAAAGGTTTTCAAATTAGCTGTGTGGCCCGGATTTGAATGGATATCCTGTTCATATTAAACAAAATTGCCTTAAAATACAACTGATTTATTGAATGAATAATATAGATAGTGTAAAAGATCATAAAATAATTTTTCTTAAATTTATTTTTTAGAAAAAATAATATTTCATATTTGTTTCATTTCCTACAGACACGTGCTGAAAATTATATTTTTGCAGATTTTCTTTCCAAAAAGATTTAATTTATTTTTAATTGGAGCTTTAATCAATTTGACAGCAACACTTTGAAAAAAAGCTAACTTTCCCCCATGAATGCGAAACGTGCTCTTGCAGCTTAAATTTTAGCTGTAGGTTGAATGGTCTGGCCTGTAGAGCGCCAACACACACACACACATTGAGTATAGATAAAAGGTTATGAGATTGATGAAGAATGGATTTCAACCCTGTTATGTCGGCAAGTGCTTTCTAGCTGAGAGTAACTGTGCATAGATATTGTAATGAATTTGCAATTAATCAAGATTTGAATTGATTGGATAGTTATCAAATAAAAAAAATCCTTATAATCATCCTTAGTATAAATTCTTCTTTAATAACGGAATTGAAATCGGCAGGTGGAAATTGCACACATAGATAAACGCATATTATCAATAGCATAATTTCATTGAAAATATTTGAAATTTTTACAATTGCTTACCCAGATTTGATTGGCTTATTGCTACATTGGCTGTGTTTAATTTTAATTAATCTACAAGGAATTTCTTCACGTTTACGATTCCCATCTATAATATTGCATATTCCTCAATTTTCAATCCCGCAATTGTGATATAGATGTAATCTTGATAATCGTTTATTTGCTTTATTCATTGTATATATAAATACTCCGAATGGAATCGAGTCCTACATCCTGGAAACGTTATTTTTCACGTACTAAATCGAAATTGTATTCTTTTTTTGTCATAATGTTGGAACTGCATTTTCTTATTTTACAAGTAAGCTGCGCTTGTAATAAACGATCCCCTTTCTTTAGCTTTCACCAAAGACAAAAAATCGCGCGATTAAATACTTGATAAAACAGTGAAAAGGGCCTTAATTTTGTTGCAACAATGAAATTTAGCACTGAACTTTATGAAAAAAGTTTGTAAAAGTTCCAATTAAGAAAAAATAATCATAAATTAATTAGTATCATTGAAAACCAATTTTTTGAATTTCAAAATGATGCAGAAATTAATTTTATGCATTAATATTTTCGAAAGTTGTAATAGATAAATTAGAAAGTTCGTTTAATTTTTAGTTAATTAAAATTTAAAGATTCCCCTAAAGTTTATTTATGCCCGATTTTCGTTAAATGATTTGACCTGCTGAGTGTCAGTAAGTGCAAAAGCAGAGACAGAGATAATCCATTATTTTTAGGAGAAATGTTCTAAAATATTTTCAAAGTATCATACGATATTAATTTAAAAATAGTTAATTTGGCCTCTAAATATTTTATTTTAATTATAAACCAAATTTTTCTTTTTTTAAAAATGAACACATTATAAAAATACTCCGAAGATGCGTTACATAACAACTCTTGATATTTCGCATATTACTTCTGTCTATCTTAATTGATATCTCTTGCCAGATACTTCCAAGTAAAAATAAAGCTTTATAATTTCAATTCTCTGTAAAAACTGATGGTAAGGAAATTTATCGTTCAATATTTTCTTGCCGACATTCGACGAGAGAAGACAATATAATCTTGAAAAACGATTTGAGAAACATTTCATTGGTGTTGCCATTCACAGGAGAGAAATCAGCAATACGACCTTCGTCTGCTGTCGAATGGATGAAAGGTTTCTGCGAATCAACGAATGACACCGCATACGTAAGAACCGATAAAGATCAGCTCCAGTGGACAAGTTGAAAAATAAAATGTTGTTTATGTAGGCTTCGCCCTGATTTTCTGATGGAGACGTAGTGGCGGTCAAGAGATGGATGGCCGAATCATTAATCTGTCCATCGGCAAGAGCTTTGATGGGATTTCTCATTGATTTACTTACTTTCATTCTACATCTGATTCTCTCTCTCTCTTTTTTTTTCTCTTACCTTATGTAATAGCAAAAAGGTTGCTGAAACTCTTTACCACAGTTTTCTAAAGGTTATTTGTTCCGAAAGTTCTTCGAAAAAGTAGAGTTAATAAGTCACATGGAATGACAGAGTGGGCGAGGCAGCATGGTAGTTGAGGAGAAACGTTTATCTTCTTAATTACGAAATAAAGTATCAAGGACCCAATGAACTTCCTTTTGAAAAACTAACGCGTGATTTCTTGAAATTTTTTCAGTTATGGAAGGAAAGTTTTTACAAGAATTACGTAAATGGTACCTCGATTTATTTTTAATTTATCTAGACCATTTTAAGTAATTTACTAAGAATGTGGATCGTTGAAAAGTAATTCGTTTTTCCTAACAGCGTTTGATGAAAATAAAATAAAACCATTCCTAAATGGTATTATACCTGTGTAACATTAAGAAAGTTACTTTAATTCTAATATTGTTATAATAAATGGGACAGTTAAAAAATAGCTCAAATATAATCTAATTTGAATTAACAAGTGCCAAATGTAGCGTTAAAGAAACTCCTCATATATTTTCTAATGAGATTTTATTTTAAGCCGACCGATCTCCCTACCCCACGTGGGATTACCCCCCCCCCCCCCGCAAAATTCGGATGTTGAAAAATCATAAAGTGGAGCACCTCTAAAATAGAAGGTGCATAAAAAAAAGAAGAAAAAGAAACCTTGACAGGAATCATTTCTGACATTTTTCTATTTGAAAAGAGGCATCTAACCTAATGGCAAATAATCCTTTTGTTGTACTTAATTGTAATAATTATCTTCTGTAAAATGTCATAATTAATTCATTTAAGATAGCTTTTTCAGGCATTTTTCTATCATGCCAAATAAAAACATGAAATAATATCAAAAAATAAACTAATAAAAACGATACATTTTACTTAATCCGTAAATTCCATTTTAAAAATAAAAAAGCGAACGAATTCGACAAAAAAAAAAAAAAAAAAAAAAAAAAAATCAACTGTTACATACTAAATTTAAATTACAGATATTTTTTAAAATATTGAAGTAATTACGTTGTTTTTGCTTTTTAATCTTTAAATTTTTATTTCATTTAAATATTATTACTTTCATTATTAAGTTAGGGATGTGATGTTTTAATTTCAATGTGCAATTATATTAAAAGCCATCAGAAGTGGCATATTCATGTACTGATACCTCTGACGCTTTATATAATAATTCAAACTACCAGGGGTTTATCTCAAGAAACCTATACTACAACCTTATTATGCGATTTCAATTTCAAATTCAAATTGACAGATGTCCTTATTTAAGCTTATTTCGATTTGTAAAAAATAATAATTACTTAATAGTACCTAATGTATTTTCACTTTATGAAAACCGGCAACTAATCGGCAATCGCGGTTTAGATGGAATTTCGTTTTGTGAGTGAAATCAAGCCTTCTAAGCAAGAGGCAATAATTAATTGCGTCCAATCGATCGTCCTCCCCTCGCTACGGAAGCCTTATTAGAGAGTAAGCTGGAAAACAGAAAGAAAAAAGACATCACTTTTCGTTAATTTATTTCCGAGATCGTTAAAGTGTTTTACGAGGTCGTCCTGCGAGTTAATCCAATATCTGTCCCCGTGGAGAAATCTTCCGCGACAATCTCTCCACTACATCGCTAAATCGCGATATGGACACATTCAGAGATTGTATTTATCGAGGTTAAGCGGTAATTGACTCAATTTTTTTTTCTTTATTGCTTAACTTATGTAACAGAATTTTCCTAAAATTAGTGCACCCTTTAATTTTGCCGAGGGATTCTTAAGGAAGTTTTTAAAGAAAATATATAATTTTTTTGAAAAAATATATATATTAATATTTTTGAGAATTATTTTGACATTTTGATTTGATATTTTGATTTATGATTGATATTATTATTTATTTGTTATTATAATATTATTTTATAATGAAAGAATAATTATTACTTTTTTCTATTTGATTTCATATAAAGGAACTCTGTATCTAACATGTTGGCTTATTAGTAGAATATACTATCAAATGATAAAAATACATCAATTTTTTAAAAATATTTTTCAAATCTCATTAAAATCAAGTAAAATATTTTAACCTACCTTTTAAAGAAATTTCATATTCTATGAACAGCGAATGTTGGAAGAAACGTATTACTAAAAATAGGATGATCGTCTAATATAAATGGACATTTAAAGTCAATTTAACTTAAAATGATTTGATATGCATGCCTAAAAATATCTTATTTAAGAATTAGTTGCCTTTGGCTAAGAGTTGGTTCGCTGGTAATGTTAATTATATTTAATGTTATGTAAACAGATTAAATATAACTTCATGTTCATGGTTTTGCAAACTATCAGATATTAAAACCTTGTTATTTTCTCTTATTTGAACTCTCTTTATTGTGTACATGAATCTTTTAATTTAGACTAGTCCCATGATATCGTAGTGCTATTAAAAATGTAAATGACCGGTTCATCTATCTTCCGAATTTCGCAATGTTATAATTTCACTTGTATTTTTACTTGTAAATTAAAGAGATATTAAATAGAAATTTTCTTCTTTGGCTTTCAACAATGAAACGAAACCGTGTCATTAAATATTTGAAAAAATAATAAAAAATATTTGAATTGTGGAACAACAATGTAATCAGGTATTAAAAATAAAACAAAAAATATTTTTCGAAAAAATTGCTGAAATTCAGGAAAAATTTATTTGAAAATTAAACTGGTTTCATTTAAAATTTATTAACTCAGTGTCAAATTTATTTTTGTGCAATAATAATTTTTGAAGTTATGAGGGTAAAAGGTAAAATGCAGCTTAATTTTTAATTAAAAAAATTTTAAAAAATCACTCCGAGGAGTATATTTCCATCCTTCTAAATATAAATGTGGTCTGGCGTGTACAGCGCAAATACACACACACACACACACACCTTTATTATTAGTAAAGAAAGATAGAGATAGCTCAAAAATTTTCACCAAATCATGATCATTTTTTTTCATGAAGCATTTAAATTTTAAATCACTTCAGTTAAATCATTTTCAAAAAATTTTTGACTCTTTTTTTTTAAAATTAAAATATTTGTGGATAGTATGGACTTTCTTACTTTAAAATGAAATTGTGATGGCTGAAGTGAGGCTGGAAAGATGAAAAACACCTGATGAATAGTATTATTTCTCTTCTTAGATATAATTTTTTTTCTACTTTTGCTTTTCCCTTTTAAATTTGATATTTTCCAGAAAACCTGTTACTGTAGATGAAAATATTTGAATCAATTTTCCTTTTTCGATAAATTATTTTTTAGTTAGTTGTATTTCAACTAAGCGAAAATGCAAAGGAAAAAAGAGTAATTAATTTGTTATTTTTATGAAATAAATCATCTATTATTTCAAAAAATTTAATTGAAAATCATGTAAAAAAGAACCCAGAATTTTCCTAAATAATGCCAACAATTCAAGTGGTCAAGAAAACTAAAACCCTCACCGAAAAATACTACAATAGGGGGGGGGGGGTAAAAATCCTTTAATCGAAAAATGTGAATATTTCTGTGAGAGTGGAGGGAGGCAGCAAGCACGCATTATAGTTCTTGGTGGCTTTTTTTCTCTGTAGTTTAATTTATGAAAACTAATTCATTTTAACCATAAATGTTTATAAAAATCTCACATTTTTATGGAAAGCATACACAGTTCAATAATTACGAAAAAAATCAGGGTAAACTTAAGATATCAAAAGAAGTACGAACGACAACTGTGGTACGGTTTTTTCATCCACAAGAAAGGTTATTGCTTTAATTCAATTCAACTAACTACTTTAGAATCTTCCTAATTTCCGTTTACTGATAATAGAATCTTTTTTTTCTTTCTTTTTTCTGAAAGGCTAAACTAGCTCTGAAGCCACGAAAGAGTTTTAATAGTTGAACTGGCCGTATTATAGAAATTTTTAAATGTGACTGCTTATATTAATTATATAGCCTAATTTTTAAAAATTTCATCATCGCATTCCACTGAATTTCAAAGCGAAATCCACTTCTTTTCATTTAATTTTTTCATATTTTCAGAAGATAAGGCGATTTAAAAAATTAAGCAATAAAACTAAAGCGATTCAATGCGAGATGAGGAAAATACGTCAATAAATAAAATACGGAGCAAACTGCTCCATCCTCTGCATGTTATCAAATAAGAAGCTTCATTGTATTCTTAGATTCTTCTCCATTTGGTTCGATGTTCTAGCGATAGGATAATGAGCGGTTTTTTGCAGATCGTGCCGTGGTACGATTCTTTAGCAGATAGCATCGCGAGACAAAGTGCGCACCCGATGATGGTGATTGGAGGTGTCGTTAAATCAATGTTGATATTAGCACACATTGTTTGAAGTGCAGAATCCCCCTCCCGCTCAGCTAAAAGTCGTCATTAGGAGACATTACGGACGACTCTTTCAGTGCTGAAGCTCGAGAAACGTGACTGGACTTGAATGAAGCAAGGAGGCTATAAGTTCGTTGAAAGAGCTTTCCCTGATTGTCCATAGAAATAATTTCCCTTAATTAAAATAAATGAAAGGAAAGTAAAATCTGATAGTCTAGTTGAATAAATAATAGATTCTACATTTTATAATTCAAGTTTAGATGACAGAATTTTTTTTATCTAAGAGGTACGCATTTTATTACATATACAAAAATTATAGTCTAAACTTGAAGTTTTTATACATTTTGGCTTCAAGTACGGTGCTGTTCAAGGGTATTTATAATGCACAAATGCTGTCGTACAATTAGATATTATTTGTATTTTCTCAAAGTACTTATTTGATTATTTTGAATTTTTCTATCGGCAGTATCGTAAACAACCAAAATTATTTTTCTATATATTACAATTCACGTGATTAAAAATTAAAATATAGTGAGCTTTTAAAGCATAATACGTATTGTAATGTTAGAGTAATTTCGTCTCTAGGCTGTGAAATTCTTCATTGAACATAGTGAAAAATCGATCGTTTTACAAGTCTTGATATGCCTGAATTATTGTATCAACCCGACGAATTACAGCACCTTTTAAATTAAATTAAAATGAAATCATTAGACATTGATCAACACAAAAGTTATATGAAATCGATTAACCAATTAACTGTTAACTGTTTTTGACGAGTATACTCGTCATGGAAAAAGTACAACATTTTGCGTTATAACGAGTTTATTCAATGATAATTATTATATTTATAGTTAATTATTTATAATATATATATATATATATATATGACAATTTAGATACGCATTTTCCAAAGAGGTCGAAACAGTTATTATAATATATAGTTTACATTTCGAATACACTTTGCATTTCAAGCTAATTTCAAAATAATTTATGTCACTACTTTTCCTTCAAATTCTATAATAATGATAAAAAAAAATAGGAAAAGTTGATGTTTTTGTTTTTTTTAATAAACCTATTAATGTTGAAAATTAGAAAAGTGTAACTAATATTCTACTTTTTTGTGAAAGGTTTTTCTTATTACGCCATAAATCATCTGACATACTTTTCAAAATCAATTAAAAATAAAAAATTAAACCTACCTTTATTGCTGTTTGAAGTTATTTCTTCAAATATCATCCAATTGGATGTTAGAAAAATCTTCATTCAGAACTGTAATTTTAAAAAAGAGGACAAATAGAATGTAATATAAAAATAAAAATTTTAAATTTAAGAAATTTGGTTTAGCATCTACACTTCATTATAAATAATTAGGTTTAAAATAAAATAAAAAATATAAAAAGTTACTACTGTTTTTGGTTGCCTTGTTGGTATGGAGAGAAAAATTTGTTTATTTGATTTCTATCAACGTAAACAACGAAGAATGTTCAAGAAAAATAATGAATTATTATTTAGATACATTTCTCAATGAACAAAAAATAATGATGTATAGGAAAGTTCAAACCATCTGTTTTGAAAAACTCTCTAGAGATGCAATGAGGCATTAGTCTGAAGATGAAAGAAAATTTCAAAACTTTATTTTTACGATATAAAAAAATTAATTTCTTATTTTTCGTCTAATTTCATCGATTTTTTAAATTGAAATAAAATTCTTCAGTAAAAATCAAATGAATATTTAAGAGAATGTTTAATATATCATCATTAAAAAAATCAATAAAGTTGCAGGAATTTGTTTCTTTTTCTTCAACATAGAAGAAAAGAAAAGTTATAAATAAAATAATAAAATGGTTTTGTTTATCATTATTTACTAATATGCAATATTAATATATATGGAAATTGTGAAATATAAAATGAGATTTTTCATAAAAAAAAAAAAAAAAACTGTGAAAATACTTGTATTGAACAAATTGCAAATATAGATAAGTCTTTTTTCCCCAGAAGCAGAATATTTATTTTATTTTTTTATTTGTCTGATGAGAAAAACACAATCTATTTAGAATTAATTTACATTAACTGACAATTTCATTGAAATTTAAAAAAAAAGGAAAGAAAGAACTAAAATAACAAAATGTAAAAGTAATCAATATTATGATATAATTCATTTTTAGAAAATTCGAAAGCTGTTGCACTATTTAGCAAGTAATCAAATTCTCATAGAACATTTCCTACTTATCTGGAATGTACAAAAAGGACTTTTTCTGCATTTTTTGGAAGTTGATTAAAAGTTTTGATGAATATCAAAAATCATATAAATGTAGAAATCAAGATGAACCCGATAAAGACTTCCAAAAATTTTATTAGAATCTAAATGAGAAATGAGTGTTTCATCTGTATGACAAAGCAAGAAAGGCAACACAACAATAATTTCTGAGTTCTCAAATAAAAAAAATAAAAAAAAGATTAAGTTGGGACTCTAAATTATGGGCTACCGCAAACTACAGTCTACTATTGCAAAAGGCTGTCACCCTTAAAGAAATAAATTTAAAATTGAAACATTTTAAAAATAGGCGATGAAAGTAAAGCAAATATTTTTATAAAAAGATATTAAAACCATGGCATAATCATGATTCTTAAATTAGCGAATTTCATTAAAAGTTGGGGAAGAAAGAAATAGTTATATACAAACATGCTTTGAATCAAACGCAGATCCATTAAGTCATTTTTCAACCAGTTTAATTTATTTGTATTCTTAACTTGCATCAGTTTTAATGACATATAAGTATTACTAGAAAAGGAATATTTTGAAAGGACAATATTTGTGTTGGCACCTCATTCTTAAAGATTTCACACCATTCCATTGTTGAATATTTCGATCCAAAACGGCCGATACTTCTGTCTTCTTTTAATACATTCTATAAATAAATTCTTTTAATACATTCTATAA
>JAPMOR010025510.1:534191-550955 GCA_026543865.1 Argiope aurantia
ATAAATAAATTCTTTTAATACATTCTATAAATAAATTTAATACATTCGACAATTTAAAATGGTAGTATATAGCAGACATTTTATGTGTTTCATCACAATAGAAGGATTTTCATGCAAAATATAGCGTTTTTACATATGTCTACTAATAATAAAGATGCGTGTCTATATTTATTGGCTTTCTATAGGTCAGCCCGTTTGATCTACAGCTACGAAATTTAGACCAATATAATTTGGAGAATGGGAATATGCACCTTATAGCATTTTTGAAATTTTAATCAATTAAAGTCTAAACGAACCTTCAAGGTTTTATCAAGATAAATTCCAAAAATATTATAGCACAAAAATAAATTTCACAGCATTTCAAAATTAAAAAAAAATGTCTTTTTGATGACACCAATTTATTAATCTGATAAATTTTTCCAAAATTTTGGCAATTTTTAAAAAGCATCCCCCCTCTAATTTCCGATAACAGATTACAATTTGCCCTGAAATTCAAACCATTTTCATTCTTTCATCAAATATTTAATCACTTGATTTCTTGAAAACAAAAAGAAGAAGGTTTTGATTTAAATCCGTATAGTGTACAAGACGAATAAAAAGAAAGTGAATTTAGAATATCTCAATATTTAGAAAATGGATGAATTGCACATTTACGTTTTTAATAGAGTTATGATGTCAAGGGACACGTCTTTATTGGAAAAGACAACGTAAACAATAAACAAAACATATGAAAGACAGTTGAAATAAGATGGCTTTAATATATGACAGTTTGAGGAAATCATGCACATGAAGTTCGGTTTAAACGATTTAAGTGAAATTAAATGCAATCATTATCCTAATGAACTAGGTGGTCGACAAATGCTGTTAATATGTCAATAAATTTAAAAGCCAAATTTCGATCATTTACGTCAAACACTTTAAAATATATTTGGATAATTTTCAGAATTAGCAAATTCAACGTAATTATACATTGTTTGCTGTAATCTTAAATTGCATAAATTTTTAGCAACATTTCAAAAAGCATCCTATGCGATCTATGATCAAAACAATAATATCGTTATAATGTCCAAAAATTGAAGGATGATCTCGAAATATCGCAACATGAAAATGATGTAAAATTGATCCACTCATCTTTATAGATTTTAAAAAAATTTTCTCCGATCTACAGAAACAGTAAAGTGCACATAAAAACTACATTGATTATTGTCGCAGTATGCACATGCTTAAACGCTTGTAACTAAAACAATGAAAAAATATTATTCTAAAAGATACTTGAAAATATTATTCAAAGACATTTTTTAGAGAAAAATTAGAGAAAAAGGTGAATGGAAGCTAATTTGTTTCAATCTTGAAATGGTATAAAAGTAGCTTTTGTGCGATGATATTCACCAAATAATTGAGGTTAAAAAATTTATCTAAATATTTAGATAAATTTCCAATTAAAGATTCTAATCAAAGCTTAAAAAAACTTTTCTAGCTTTCAGCTACTACCAAAGAATTAACTACGTCCTAAGTACAGCATTTTATAATTTAGTCCAATCGAATTATTATGAAAAGAATCAAAATGTGAAAAAAAAATGTATGGCAGCAAGTTTATTGGTTTGAATTGTATATCCAAAACAAGCCTCTCAATTTGCACCCGGATGTGTTGCCAGATAAGGAGTGGGGATGTGGTAAAAATTAAGCACCAGTTTTTCCCATTTAGATGAAAAGACATTAAACTGAGAGGAAAAGGTTAAATTTTAAAAGTTTAAAAGCATTAAAAAAACCTATAAAATAAACTGTCGAGTGCTATGATAGTTTAATTAAAACAGATTTAAATTTTTAAAGTATATAAATTTGCATAGATATTTTAATTTTTTTTTCAATTCGAGTAGAATTTAAAAAATCCCACATAAGAACATGTCACTTAGAAGAAATAACAAATAAGAATTTCATATTGATATTGGCATTATTTATTGAAAAATTTTACTTTTCATGCTAAATTTTCAGAATTCTACTTAAATGTATTTGACATAGAAAGCAGTAACTGGTAAAAAAATTCAGATGAATACAACTGTTATTTTTAAAAAATTAGGCTATTTTGAAAAATGCTTTTGAAGATTTTTTTTTATCAGTCTCAATTCAAAGACTGTAAAAAAAAAAAAAATGTCTTAATCTAACTCTAGGATTTCAAAAAGTATAGAAAACTTACATTTCAGGAATATAATTTTGGCGGGCGGACAGGAAACTAATAAAAAAGTATTTTGGAGCATTTTCTGACAACTCTGCTTTTTTTGAACAACTCGAATTCCCCAAAGCCAATGAAGATTTAAATCTGAAATTTATACATTATTTTCGTTTATTTGATAAGTAGAATTTCGAAATTTTTGGTCAATTTTTTATTAAAAATTAGAATAAAGTTAAAAAATTTCCCCTTTTTAAAAAAATTTATTTCTGACTTAAGCTCATAATGTTTGACCGTTCCTTTCATAGATTTTCTAAATGCTTACAATTTTTTTTTAGACTTTTTTCTCAGATTAATACCTTCCTCAAAGCTGACAATCGGTTTTTAAATCCCTCCTCCTTCCACATCTCTATCTGACAACATATACAAGTACAAACTTGGAGGGTATGCATTCTTTCCACATCAAAGTACAATTAGGTTGAGCTAAATTTCGAATTATCCATTTTCACATTTTTCAGCACTGAATTTCTAAATAGTATGCAGTCTATGAAACGCATCTTGTTAAAATATATATCAGTAATATAATTAGTTCCCAATTGAAACAGATTCTTTTGAAATAAATTAAAATTACAGAGTTCGTTATGGCGATTATAATTTTGAAATGAAATATCCAAAAATTTCAATTTTTTTGAGCTTTAAAAGGGTACAAGTCTTACATTCCATATGATTACAACAACAAATGTTAGTTCTAAAAAATAATACACCGAGTTTTTATAGCTCTTAAAATTTCTCAGTAAGGAATACTACTGAAGAGAATCCTGAGTAGGTGTAATAAGTAGAAAAAAGTGTGTATCTTAATGAGGTAAGAAGGAAAAAAAAATTGGGATAAAAAAAATTGCCCAATAAATTCTCATCAGTTTGAAGGCACAACAGGCTCGGTAATAGGGGAGAAAGAGAAACAAAAATAAAAGATGAAGCAAGCCCCACTTTTCAACCGCTTTGGCATTCCCAGTGCTAATCACATTTGCATACGAGCCATCAAAACCTCTCACCTTTGTGTTTCGGTCCATGTACATCTTAAAAATTACCGAAACAGTGCTGCTTGTACTAACTGTAAAGGCGTGTAACAGGGGACGCATTCACAAAGGGAAGCACACGAATCTATTTTGGACTCCTCAAACTTGTGATTCTTTTTTAATAGCGAGTTCCCCCAATGCCCAAGCTCTGGAATTGCGCCTAGACATGCGAGAAAAAGAAGGTGTAGGGAGGGGTCCCTCTGCCTTTTAAGTTAAAGCGACGAGTCACGCAACAAACCTTTAAAAAGGCACCCGGGTCAGAAATTATTTCACATTTTTGTGCTTTTTGTTTTGTTTTACTGCCGTGTTACATCTTAATTAAAAAGTTTTCTGTAACGAGGCTACTGAAAGGTGAAATACGGGGAGCTCTTCACCTAAAGCTGTTCGGGAAAGGCGAAACTGTTATTACTTTGTTTACGTGGCTCTTCGCTCTTCCTTTGTGATTTTTGGGGGAAAAAACCTCTATATAGCAGTAAGAAAGGTAGCAGTTGAATTGCAGTGTATTTAAGAAAATTGCCTTTTTTATGTTCATTGCCTGATTAAACACAAATATCTTTTTGGTGACTTCTTGTTAACCATTTTAACTACTTTATGAAAGTGTACATTCTATAAATTCTTTTCGGAATTTGTTTAAGATGCGTTTCAGTAGTTGTTATAACTAGTAATGAATTATATCCTATTTACTATACATTATGCACGTTTGAAGTTTGGAGAAACTTGTTTTCAATTTACAATTTCACGCAAAATACTACAATAAGTATATCGTCTTTATTCAAGTTAAAACTTAAATATTCTTGCATAATTACTATCAAGAGTGAATACATTCTTTAAAAAATATTATGAAGCTGTAGAATCCGCAGTGCATTTTGCTACAAAGATGTTTACGATATGCCGAAGAAGACTTGAATATATTAATGTTGTTGAAAAAGGTGCAAAAAATATGACAAGCTTCAATGAATCAATTAAAAATTCAAATTAATAAGTGCTGATGTTTGAATTTATGAGAGAAGTAGTGCTATTGCGCAAAACATACTCTTTAAAAGTTTTTGAAACCCAATATAATGCTTTTAGCACATTTAACGTTATCAAGATTCATTACAAAATCATGTCTTTCATGTTGAAATAAATTTCTAGATTACTTGGATGCATTTCGAGATAAAAAACTTAAATTTCCCCAAAAATTGTATATAAATAAATAAAGGCATGTTTAAAAATATTTTAATAAAACTAATTCATGTCAGGGGTGTTAGTAATGAGCTACTGCATACGAAATTTCATTTGTCATAATAAGAGGCTAAATACTCACAGAAAGAATTTAAGAAGTAATTATTAAGTAAAAAAATTAGGACTTATATAAATGCTCTGAAATGATTCGACTTGTTATAGAACCGAACCATTTAAGAAACATTTTTCCTTTTCCTAGTTTATTGCAGAGGTAGATATATTGATAAACATTTGACATAATACCAATTTTCATCTGAATGGTTAAAACAACAACCTATTTCATTGCAAAGTATTGAGAGAAATGCAGTAATTAACTCCTTTAGCACAAAAGCGGAATATGCTGGGCTTTCCTATCTACTCATGAAATGATATGCATAATAAGATGAAGCATATTTTCAGATTCCTTTTTCTAGAATTAGAAGATTTTTTCCATTTCGAATTCTAAAGTGCATTAAATTGTCATAAGCGTTTAGCAGCAGTGTGTATATCAGAAGAGCAACTTCCTGACGTAACTCGTATTAATCCTGTTTTATTAGCCGTTAATGACAGATCCAAGAAGGGGGTCCGGAGGATTATCGCGCACGCGTACTCCAGCAAGCACACCAGGTCTTTTCCTGTGGACTGCAGTAAAAAGTAACGCATTGTATCTCCTACTAGAAAAACAATCGCGTGTCAAAAAGCATCTGTTTACACGAAGGACCCAAAGGCGTCGATTGTTTGAAGATGTTCCACTTGGCTGGATCGACAAGCGATGTTCTTTTCTTCAAGAGCACTCGCAAACTTTTAATGGCTTGCTGGGAGACAGTACGGCCACGAAATGCGCTGAAGATATAGAAAAGGTCTGAACCTGCTTCGGATTCATTGCCATATGTAGGGTGGCCCAGAGGATTAACAATTTTTTTAAAGCATTAACTACAAAGAAGACACATTTTTGCGCATTCTACACACTATTGGAAATATTTTATCAATCTTTTTTTAAAAAAAACAACAAACAAACAGTGCTTTATTTAAATAGTGACTATAATTAAATGCTAAGGCTAAATCGATATAAATTTTAAAAAAAATAATTTTATTCCTGTTAAAATCTACAAGCAAAGCTAAGAAACTTTGAGTCATTTCCGAAATTAGTGATAAGATCAAGGTAAATTAAATTAATAAATGTACAAAATACATTCGAGCTTGTTCAAACAAAATCATCGTTTAAATTTTCCAACATTATTTAAAAAAGCATTCTTACATAATTATCTTTTGCTAGCTTTATTTTATAGTGTTTTGTTATATAACTTAAAACTTAACCTGACCCAATCATTAAATATTATTTAGATTATCTGAAAGAGATTGTCATTTTTTTTTTTACTATTTTGTTTAAAATCATTTTTAAATTTGAATTTTAAATATTTTTTATAGGCTTGATAATGTATAGTTCTGTTATTTCAATCCATCTAAATTTTCTATTTAAAACTATTTCAATAGATATTAAAATTAAAACCAATAAAGGAATTTCCAGTTTTAGAAGTCGAGGAACTCCGGGGCATGTATTATCTATGGAGCCTAAGAGAACATAATCCATTCTTGTCCAGAAATATAAATAAATGAAAGCATTTATTACATAGGATTTGGGGTGAAGATTTTAATCAATATATCTAATCTTTAATAAAATTTAAGCTTTGAACATAATTAGTATAAATGCATTTTAAAATTATTTTTGTGACTTTATATTGTAATATCTTTAATACAGAAATTTAAAACAATTTATCAGCTAGACATTTAAAAAAAATTGCAAAGACTGAAAGTCAACATCAGAAAGATCAAAGAAGTGGAAGATCAATAAAGACCTGACTATATTTCTATCACTGTCAAATGTAAAAGTCGCAATTTAGGATTTCATAGTTCTTAACTATAGGAATTAAACAAAAGGCCTTGAACGATCTAATACGCACGAAAGTATAAACCAAAGGAGAACGTTTTCTTTTGAAATGGCCAGAAAGAAAATATTCATCTCCTATATTTCTCGTTTAAAAGTGACAGCTGTTAATGTTCTTTAAAAATGGCAAGCATCTGCGCTCTTTGACTTGCTAAAAAATTGACAGTAAAAAAAAAGCAAAAATGGAACATTTATAAAAAGGAAATTAGGTCGTCCAGTGTGCAAAAACTATGTTCGTTTGGTTATGTAAATTTAGTAGTCACGATAAAGGACATTATACGTTTTTGCTACTCTTTTTAGTACTAATAAGCAAAAATGATTCAAAAAGTGGTTTTGTGTTGTTATACTGCGTCAATTTTTTTATTAAAAGTATCTTAGGTATTATAAGTCAGAGTTTCATGATCACATTTTATTTCTCTTCAAGTACACATTTTGTTATTATTCACCATTACGAGGACGTAAAAATTTGGCTTGTACATAAAAATTTGTAATACACTTTTTTGTCGTTCAAGTCAGGAAGTTTTAAGAATCCATATTGTAGGTCACCAACATTTCAGAAATTACAAACAAACTGAAAAAAAATCTTTCAAGAGAACACATGGAAATGTGCAATTCACAATTTAATTATTGAGTTCAATAATATTGATCTGGTAGCAGATAAAATAGGTCTTCAATACTTTTCATTTAAATCAAAATTTTCAATCAAAATAGAAACACAGTGCTTATTTAAATGTGCGTTTTTTATCTGATCTCAAAAGAACAAGAGATTTCTCCCAGAATGCTGTTTGCAAAATTCCTCCGAGAGAGTGCAGAACTTAACAAGCACATTCACCCCATGAGAGGTTCATAAACTTCTGTCACAAAAATATCGGAAAAATCTGCCTGATAACACACAAAAGAAAGTTCAAGAGATAGTGCCCCCAACATAACCTCACCGGAAGAGGACTGAAAACTCTGTAAAAGGATTACGTTCCACGATACCACAATTAAAAGTGATTAAAGGATCTAAACAAAGAGGATTTTCTTGGCATTATAGCAAACCTTGTTCAAGGGAACGTTTATGGATATGGGCTTGTATGTTATCCTTGGGATGACTAAGCTCAAGAGTCTTGTTTAAAGTAGATGTCGCACGTGTTGTAATGCTATTATTATAAGGCGAGATGAACTAATAATCAAACCATGGGGTCATTAATGGGTAATTAAAAAAACCCTGCCAATCTGTTTGTTTAAAATTAATAAGATGAAAATATCTCGAATTTAAAGGATAGGTGTCTTAAACAATGCTTGCAAACAAATTAAACATAGATATATTTAATCGGATTCATTCTGATTAGAAAGCAATCAGCATTGTTTGCATTTTAATATAAACAGTCTTTTAATCTTGTATTGATGTCCTTATGCCATCAAGACGAGAAATTAAGAGAATATAATAAAGGGACAATTTGTAAATGAATTCTTCAAAAGATAATGTTAATCATATAAGTTGTCAAATTGGTAGAGGAAATGCAAATAGATGTTATTCATAACAAAGCAATGTAGAATTGATATAAATGAGATGTTGTTACATTTTTTAATAGTAAAATTACGGCTATGATAAGAATATTTCCACGATGTAGTAGACGAATTAAAGCATTCAACCAGGTTTCGAAGATGAATTAAGAATGATATGAAAATTCTTTATAGAGTCAAATAACTGAAAATGCCTTAAATTAAAAGAAAAAATGAATTAGAAGGACAAAAAAAAATTTCATCAGTATTTGCAAAAAACAAAGTAAAAAAAAAAAAAGGAAATATTCAATTTTTATTTCATACATATATTTTTTAAAGTCTATAGAATTGAATAGTCCACATGATAGAAATTATTTTAGTAAATAATTAATTTATTTAGAAGTTGTCTTTAATTATTCTCTATGTTTTTAGCTAAAAATGATTATAGGGAGCTATCCAAAAACCTACGGTCTATTACAAACTTACTGGGTTTTAAAAGCATTAACAAATTTCATGAAATTCTATTGAATTGATTTTGAAATAATAAAATTATATATATATATATATATATATATATATATATATATATATATATATATATATATATATATATATACATATAGGGAGAGAGAGAGTGAGAATTGCCTGAAATGAACAGACTTCGGTTGGATTCATATTTAGTTTAAATAAATATATTTAATATTATATTTGGAGAATTTCACTATCAAAAATAAAATAAAAATAAGATAATTCATATCCAATTTAAAATATCATCATTTCTTATTTCGTTTTAATATGTTGTGCGCTTTTGAAACTGATATATCTACGATTCTCTAACTATTTCAATTAAAATAAAGACTGTTTAAAATCTAGAAAGTTGAGCTCCATATTTAGATCATAAAATAAAATTCGAATTTTTCAAAAAGAAGCACGTTTGCAATGTAGTCAGATATCTTAATAAATAATATTGGATACTAACTAACGATACTGTAACGGATCTAAAAGGAACCATTTATTAAAAGTTCAAGATTATTAGACAGTAGAATTTATTTATTATGTTAGTTTTAAGCATTGTAATGAGCTTGGAAGTCCATTATCACAAATTTGAATCACTTGAACATTTTTTAATGTAGGGTGATAGAGAAATATTTTTTTATTTCAATAAATTTTAAATATTTATTTAATAAAAATAACACTCAAATCAGAGCAATCATCTTTTTTAAGAAATACAATTTAAAATGGAAGAAAATATACTATATTTTACTACCTTATATCGATATATTTATTAAACTATATTTTATAAATTTATTTAAGAAAACTTGTTTCTTAGATCAGTTCAATAATTTTTTTAAACTCAATGAATGTAAAAGTAATTTTTATTCTCAAATTCCCATTAGCATATAGCTCATGAACCAAAATGTGACATTTTATATATTGTATAATTTTTCTTTTCCCCTATTTTTTCTCACATGTGATTCAAAATTATCATACAACCATAGTTTTTGCCCTTTTTATACAACATTTAATGTTCTTCTTTGCATTCTATTTCCAATTTATAAGAATTGTAAATAGCTATAACTATATTCTATGCTTCTATACCATCTATACTTCTAGTTCAAAATGTTCCAATGATTCAAATAATTCAATGTTGGCCATTTTTTGCGCTAAATTAGAAACCACTTTTGAACAACAACAAAGAAATTCCCTAAATCTTATCTTCAAAATATTTTAATAAATTATTATAGTTAAAAATTGTAACCAGGCATAATTATCACATCTTGGTATTTAACTGTAGAACAAAATAAGGATTATCTCTCCTTTATTTAAGTATTTAATTGATGTCTAAATATGAATATACTCGTACTTCAACCACAACTATGTAGCGTTTTCTTTGAAAAAAGATTTCAAAGTTAGACCTATATATTTAACAGGATAAAAATTCCATCTCTAGGTTGGATATCGTTACCTAGCTTTCCAATGCTAGTTATCTAAGAGCCTAAATATGGCAACTCTTCCTTGTGGTGATCTTGGTAGATTTATAAATACTAAATATAGTACTGTTCGTTTCAATATCCTGAGACGACTAGTTTTCGACGATTCTGTCTCATTAAGGGATGAGAGGCGGAAGGATGACAGCATTTCCGAAGTTCTTCATCATTCCTTGACCTTGATTTCTGCTTAATTAGTTACTTATTTGTTCATTTTTTCCCCCTTATATGTGAGTATCGTGCCGATTCTGACCGTGGTATTGTATTTTAATTCAGTCTGCGAATAATCCGAGTTTACCTTTTTGTCAAATGTAAATGTCTCCTTCTTTCATCTTTTTTCTCATCCCTATTTTGAAAAATTGAACCCATCCTAACGCATGTGCGGAAGCGCAGAGGGTTTTAGAATCCGTTGACAAGCAATACTCTTTGCAGAAAGGATAAGACATTGCAGCTGTAAGAAACTTTATATTTTTGGTAGTACTAACGTAATAATTTTAGAGAAAATGAAACGAAAAATTAACTTTCAAGCAAAGTTTTCACTTTAAAATTTTACTTGGAAATTTTTGGAATATATGTGTTTAAAAATATTTAGGATTTTTTTTATATGACAAGAACAAACAGAAAAGTTCTTAATTTAATCCAGCAGTTTATGCATTATCTTATAATGAAAAAACATTAACTATTTTATATACTAAAGTTAATATTATGCCATTGTGTATATTGCAGTTACCATTTAATTATTAAGTAGAATAAAAGACAAAAATTCTTGACTTAGATTAAAAATTACTAAAATCTTGGCTTTATGTTCCTAACAATTTCGAATACTAAACTGAAGAAACTAGCTTATATTTATTCTATCTTATTCGAATTTAAATCTTGTAATGAGTTTTTACATGTCCATATTCGATAGTATCTCATGTCTCAGGAAAATATTACATGCATTGTTAGTAGGGATTGCAATACCGGTATACTGGGATACCGAATACCGGTATTTTGAGCCATTTGTACAAATTTGTAATACCAGTATTCGAAGCTCAAATACCGTTTTTTCGGTATTTACTGGAATTTTTTAAAATTGTCTCCACTATATGTTCAGAGATAGCCAACATAGCAGAATAGTATACGTTTTTGTTTTATGTCTCCCTAACGGGCGAAATTAATTAGCTAATTAATGGCTTAAATCTAAATTAGCAAAACATGGATTATCCCTGAAAGAAGATATTGTATCATTACGACTGATGGAGCAACAGTTATGAAAAAAGTTGGAAAGTTGATTGGTACAAATGAGCAATTGCGCTATATACTCATGGAATTCAATTAGGAGTAATAGATGTATTATACCAAAAAAATAAAGAACAGTAGAATCCAAATATTGTAGATATAGTAACTTCGGATTCCAACTTTGAAGAGAGTGAGACTGAGAGTGATAATGACAATGTAATTGTTGAAGAAGATATTGCTACTGAGGAGGAAATATTAACCCATCAAGAATTGCTTCCTATAATTTATAAAGTTCGAAAAATTGTTATGATATTTAAATGTTCCCCTAAAAGAATGAAATTTTACTAAAATATATACTAACTGAAAATAAAACAGAATATATGTTAATATTAGATTCTGAAACACGTTGGAACAGTTTACTCCTAATGATGGAACGATTTTTGAAACTGAGAAATCCAATCCAAAAAGCAATAATCGACTTAAACAGGAAAATTAATTTTTAAGATAGTGAATTCGACTTAATATCCAGAACTGTATCAGCTCTACTTCCAATAAAATTGACTGTTTAGGAATTATGACGGAGAGATTCTAATTTATTAATAGCTAATGCAACAATAAATTTCATATTGCAGTCACTGAAAGAACAGCACACATCACTGGCTGAAGAATTATATATTACATTGAAAACTCGTACAGAAGAAAGGCATGCAGAAATAGAAAATGTCTTACTGTATTTACATAATTATAATGATTTTAAAAATGAGAAAGAAAAAAAGAGACTAACCAATTCAAATCTGATCAAGTTTATAGTAAATGTTCTTAAAATTTTTTATCCACAAACCTATCCACATTCAGAATAATTCGGTTCAGTTATCGAAGATTATGATGGCACTAATGTCGATAGTGAAAAGGAATTGTCTCTTGAACAAAAATTAGAATTAAAGATAAATAAAAAAAATTTCAACGAACCAAAATACAATACAGAAATCAGCTATATCCAAAACCATCTGACGAGAAATCGATTTATTTGAAGATGAGGGATTTAGAGGAAAATACTTGGAAAAAGTATATCGCACATTGTTAAGAGTACCACCAACTAGCGTAGATGCCGAAAGAACGTTTTCAACAGCTGGTAATTTTTACACAAAATTACTTTTCAGGCTTAATGACAGTACAATTGATGCATTATATTTTTTAAGATCACATTTCAAAAATTTGTAATAGTACCACAGACTGAATAGTGATATTTACACTTTTTTGTGATTTAAATAAATAAGATATTCCTTTACTTTTTTGTGATTCTTTATATACTATTATAATTTATAAGGCACAAATTATTTTTTGTGATATTTATACTCTCTAATAAATCTAGCAGAAAAAAAAACAAAGAAACACCTGTGTTTTCTTCTTTTTCTAAAATTTCTAATACCGGTATTAAGATCTAAAAAATACCGAATACCGATATTGAAATTTTGGTCCGATATTGCAATCCCTAATTGTTAGTTATGCCTAATTGCTAGCTTGCTGCTACGCCGTTGATGAAAATATTAAATTTATTACTCAAAAAAATTAGTGTGCTATAATCAAAAATCAAAATTTTAAAATTCTGTTACTATGAATAGAAAACATAAGACAGCAACCAAATTTAAATTATTAAATTGGCCTTTTTAAAACATTCAGAGTGTCTAAAGAAAAAATAAATTTTTTTGGATACTGCTTTACGAATTTTTTGCAGAAAATATCGTAATTATGAAATCGTAAAATAACAATTGCTACTCATCTGTGTAAAAGAAAATTTTAGATAGTTTAAGAGAAATTCTTTTACTATCAGTTGAGAACATATAAATCATAGCATGCGAATAAGTGTTAGCTATACATTATAATTAAAGCCGCAATAGGGAAATATGCAAGAAAACGTGACGATAACAATTTTGTTTTTGTTAACTATAAGCTATACACATGCTCTAGGATATTTTGATTCACATATAAAGTTTGTATAAATAGATATGGAAACCTCCGACGAATCTTGATTATCTGAGTTACTAGGAATAGAGCCAATACCAGAAACTTAATCGTGCTTTTCATTAAAAAAAATCAATGGAAAGGTCATCAGAAATCAGCATTGAAGTCGATTTCCATGTCGGAAGCTTGATAATTGTTGCTATTAGAAAGGCTGATTTTTCTGTTACTTAAGAAATTGTGCAGAGAAAAATAATCAAAGTCAGTTGCATTCTTAAAAGCTCCACTAATGATGCGCGCATATTCTATGCGTTTTCATGAAAATAAAAGAAAAAGACTCTATAAATGTGTCGAAAAATTTCATGTTGTACAGAGAGAAAGTTATTTTTTGACAGCAATCCTATAAAGACTTTTGGAAATGCAAAGGAAGGGCAAAAATTAGCAATATTCTCGAGTTCTCTTTTTAGTAAGTGACTTTTATTATCAGGGATGGATCTTTTAAAGAGGGATATGCGTATTTTCTTCTCTTCTCATAAATGCAAAAAAGAATTGCTTGAAAAATATGTCGGATAATACGTGATAATGCATGAGGTCATAGGTCTATAATTTCAAGTAAAACGCTTTGGAAATCCCCCCCCCTCCTAAAAGTCACATTTTCAGATTTAGTTTTTTTTTTAATCGAATTTTCGATTATCCGAATGATTGAAGTTCCAGCAAGCTAGATTAATCATCCCTCAGTTGAATAAAAGTTGAACATTACCATTAAGTCACGATGACAATTCTTCATCGTACACTAGATTTAAATGTTTATTATTAATATTTTTCCCTTCGAAAAATATTAAAATTTTTAGAATGGATTTTAGAAATTGTCCTGGTTTTTATTGAAAATCAAACGTATAATTGAATGCGCAAATAGGTTTTATAACAAAGAACTCCAAAGCTTCGAAGTCTCTGAAATTTTCCCAAAGGAATATCGCAGCTGTGACACTAGGCAAATGCTTGGCGTCTTTTTATGCGCTAAAGGAACACGGGTGAAGAAAGGACATTTCTTAAATGGAAGCAGTTTATCGGCTAATTTACCTGTTTTAGAGACAATACCAATCGACGTAGAGTGTTTTTTGATGGCCGCGAATCATAAAACTGGACAAGGAACAAACACAATAGTGGAAAGAACAATGAAGACTATTCTTTTTTATGGAGATTTAAACGGTTTTCGTGGTGCCATATTTATTTATGTTGCCTGACGTTGTATTTTTAGGAGTCGAGGAGAATAGTAATAGTTGCTTTTGCCCATCTCTGTATGAGATATATCGCAGCGGAAATAATGTTTTGATACATAGATACTAAACAGTAAATCGTAAAAAAGGTCCTGTGAATGCACGCGATGAATAAAATTGGAATAAATTGGGCCCTTTGTAAAACACTTTCGAAAGAGAAAATGATATTAATTAAAATTTCTTAGTAAAGGAAATATTAATTATCTTTCGTTGTAAAAATTCAATACAGTTGTTTTCCGAATTATCTCATGAAATGCACAGTTTAAGTTATTCAAGATCAAAATGAAAACGATGATGTACAAATATTAAATTCTTACTTGAGATAATTTTAAATATAAAAAATAATTTAAATTTTAAAATTTTACTTTATATATATATATATGAGAGGTATATTATTAAATTTTATTCATCAAATTACAAAATTAATTTTTAATTTCTCGTATACGCAATATAGAGATAGTCACCAACAAAAAATTCGAATTTGAGATTTTGATGAATCTTCTCTTTTAGACCTCTCTGAATTCGAAGAACATATTTTTTGGAAAATGTCCTTCCGTCTGTCTGTCTGTGACTAAGATAACTTAAACACACTTTGAACTAGACAGTTGAAAATTGGTATACGGTCTTTACACCAAATAGGAAGATTTCTATCAAATTTTGAGCAGAATCTGTTTAGAGAAAGTCCGGCTGTTCTAATATAAGTTAACACTATAACTAAAAAAAGAAAAAAGCTAGATGGATAGGATTTGGTATACAGATTTAACTTCTTTAATTTAAACATCTATCAAATCTTGCCAAATTCAAAAAGGGGCTGACCGCCTCTCTATCTATAATTTTGAAAAATTGTAAATACAATAACTCAAAATTTCAATGATAAAATATCAAATTTGATATGGAATTTTGTGACAAAGAGTGTAGTTTTTGTTCACTTTTTGTTTCAATCAGTCGCAAAAATTGATGTCTAAAACACAAATTATATTTTCTGATATTAGAAACAGGGATTAATCGCCAAGGATGACACGATACCTTCCGTAAAAAAATGCTAATTTCATGCCAAAAGTGAATATTTCACAACTATAGTAAACCAATGCCATGCAAGGGCATTCTTTAGCATGACAAGTTTATTAGAGGGTATTCGAGAAAGTTTTGGGGAGACTTATTTAAGATAAATATTACTTCTAATTTTGGTTACAGAAGAGTCCAATAAGTTGTTAGAATTTTAAACAACATTTCATTCTTATCTATGAATAACTTCAACTTTTCATAGAATGAAGATCTAGCCTTTCTGAGATTAAAGTGATTGATAACGTAGAAAGTTCTGGAAACTTTATCATTCCACGGAAGGCTTGGCCATTGGTGGGAAAAATTCTACAAAAGCTAAAACCACTTTAGAAAAGGCAAACCACTCTATTTTGCATGATTTGTATAGTTCGGTGGCCTAGCCCATCAACTAAAGAGATCTAAGAAACTTTTGTCATATATGATATATAGATTCAAAGATAAATTTGTGGTCTAATCCACGAAACACTACGGTTTGGTAAACACAAGCAAGCAATTTCCATCTTGCATCGTTTTTGAACATTTTTTGAATTAATAAATTCTTAATAGTCAGAGAATTATAATTAAATGGAAATTTTTTTATTAAATTTCAGACGGACATTTCAAGGATTCAAGGATTTTATTTTATAGATTCAAATTTTTACTAAACATTTCGGCAAATAAATAAATAAAACTCTAGAAATTCTGACTTTAAAAGCAATTTGAAGCTTTCACGAGAACAAGGCATATTTATTTTTTCAAAAAAGATTCAAGATTTGTTTTGATTAACTCTTATTCTTCAGTTGACTTTTGAATAAATTATCTTTAGTAAAAATATAAATATAACAAATCTCCAAAACTTGTACTAATAAATTATGAAAGCATTTGAATCACATTTATAACTCTCTTCGCTGAAATCAGTTTCATCTGTGTATCTACTCATAATAAAGATGAATGTGTGAGTGTGTGAGCAGATGTCTTAGAGGGTGGAAATATGCAGCTAGGTGGGACTCTTTTAAAATTTTAATTAATTAAAAATTAAGTTAAATTTTAATGTTTTTCCTTGATATGTTCGTGAAATACTATTGCACAAAAACAAATTCTGTATCTTTTTAAAAATTTAAAAAATTGCCTTTTTAATTATATTAATTTAATAGTCTTGTAAATTCTTTCTGAAATTTGGCAGTTTTTTAAAAAATATTTTTATCAATCTTTCAAAAACAGAATACATTATTCTCTTAAAATCCAAGTCGTTTTCATTGTTTTATTCCTATTTTTAACTGGGTGATTTTCTTTTATTATTGTATGCTAAGTGAGAAGGATACTGATTAATTTCTGTTCAGTTAACAATATGTATAAAAATGCGTTTACAGTACCACAAAATTTAGAAGATAAACCTCAC
>JAPMOR010025510.1:566110-592900 GCA_026543865.1 Argiope aurantia
AATAAACACCATTACATTACATTACATTGAATAATAAACACCATTACTCAAGATTTTTTTTATGCAGTTTGTTTTTAGAAAATTTCAACTGGGTGAATTCAAATAGTTATATATCCCTTATTTACCATGGAAATTTTTTAATAAAAATTCATAAATGTTTTCGTTTATTTAAAAATTTCAAGTTAATAAGAAAATGGAAAGCCGCAAAATTAAAATTATCATTTCATTATTTATTTATTAGTTTTGCTATAAATTACTTAATTTTTTTAAATTTAAACATACAGAAAATTATACAATGAATTCTCTTTGAATCATTCAAAAATGGTAGTGAATAAATATTTATGATAGCTGAGAAAAGTATTTTTAATTTTTAAAAAGTGCATTTGTTTGTCTCTACAATTTAAAAATAAATTTGAAGCTGGTACCTTGACAAATTTAGGAAAAAGAAAATCTCATGGGAATAAAATGCTTTAATGGGAATGGACGGCAGGAAACGAAAATATACAGAAATCTCTACAAAACGATGTCATTGCCTCCACCTAAGGTCAAGGATGAGGTTAATGTGACACATTTTTGGCGGCGCAGGGAATGGCATTGATATTTCTTGTGAAAGGGAATTCTTTTTGTCCTTTTTTTTCTTATGTTAGCTGAGAATTGTCGACTTATGGGTCAGTTAGCGAACGAAAAAACAGAAGGAGGGAGGATTGATTTCATGGATTTGCTAACAAATTGGAAATAAATAAATTCCGAGAGAAATATTCGGAAATTTGACAGAAAATTCATTTTAATTATAATGCATACGAGAACACTGTAACTGCAAATCAAATAAATAAAACACAGTTGCTCATTTGTTTCCAAAAGAAAGCTTTTAGATCGTCATGGCATGCCATATCTGCCTCAGTTAATAATATTCAAATCATATCATATTTTGCTAATCATATTGAAATTTATTTGGAATGAATGGTTTTGATATTTCGAGGGGTTTTTTTTTTGCAATATTTTACAGGGTTTTTTTTTTATAAAGCAAAAATTTCTCGAATAACACAAATTTTGAAATTATTTATCTTTAGTTTTTCCATACATAGTTATTTCTCCCTACGTTTTGTTTGACACTTCATTTCCATTGAGTTCCTTTTTTTTTTTTTCAGTAAAGAAGGGGAAAAAATATGTGCAAGTCTACTATGAAAAGAAATTACTGTCGTTTCAGCATTGGGATATAGATTTTAAGCTCCCCCCCCCCCCCCAGGGCTCAAGTCACGAGGCGACCGCCTTCACCGTCTGTGTGGAAATCCGCCACCGCTCCTGCAGCAAACTTCAAGCCTTGTTGAAACGATAGTGTTTTTTTCCAAATTAATCTTGAAGATCAAGATTTCAATAGTTTTGATTCTTCTTTTGATAGCTACAGTTTAGATATGTTTCTTGTTCTTCTAAAATTTTCTAATAAAAGCATATTTGTTATTATTTTCTTTTAAGAGAAATTCCCTTTTAAGCGAAGATCGTCGACCAAGACGTTTCTTTCCTAGACAGGTTGGACGCTAAATGAATATTGGGTAACGCAGAATGTTCCAAAAATGCAGATATTTTATTTATTATTATAGTAAAAAATTAATAACCTGTATTCAAACTTTATAAATGAAATAAATTTAGGATTATATACATTCTAGGATCTTATCAAGAATTGTAAATTGGCGAATATCAGCTGTCATTCCTCAGATACCTCAGGTAACGCTTCTTTAAACCTATAAATAAGAATTTGGTTTACTAATTTATATGTTTAGCTTATCAATAGCAGCTGATTTCGAGATATAAACATCAATTTCAAGTGCTTCTACTGAAGAAATGCTAATAAAAGTGAGATGATGGCCTTCTTTTGAAAATTCTATATTAACCGCAAGATTGTACATAAATTAAAAAAATTAATGAATAATAAAAAAGAAAATAATTTCTCTTTCAAAAATATTTATTTGACATTACTAAGTATTATTTTGTAAGTACAAAGATTATTGTACATCTCGAAAACCTGTTAAAATATTTGATAGCATTTATGTGCTCTGCGACAAAAGCTAAACAAACTGAAGTAATCCGCAGAATCAGAATACTGTTCCCATTATTTATTCGTTTGTCGTATTTAGAATAATTTTTTTCAGCTAAGACAGCTTGTGAATTTTGTTATGAGATGGATATGCAAAATAAAATAGAAGTACCATCTACTTACGGAAAATGGCAATAATGAGGTGAATGAACTAATATTTTTAAAAGTCAACCTCGATATGGATGACTCTTGAAGTTTAATGATAGAGAAAAGAAGACCATCATATGAAGAAAAATAACTTGGGACCTCAGATCAAGTGCAAAAAATATTCGAGGTTCTGGTTACAAAAGGAATTGAATCACATCTAATAACTATCTTTGATGCCTGAAGACAAAGAATTCCGAGTTTCAAGGAAAGGCTATAATGTATTCTCTTTTAGAAAACGATAAACCTTACCAAGTAAATGGTATAAAAATTATACCAATTAAATGGTACCATTTAGTTGATCGCTATTTTCTAAATGGTTATCAACTAAACAAAAATCTTGAATTTGTATAATTATATTACAACATTCATGTAAATAAAATTCTGAGCTTTAGTATATATTGATATTTAGGAAAAATGCAAGTTTATTTGAGAATAATGAAAAACTTAAGTGTGGCGAAACCAGAATGAAGATCTCAAATCTCCATGATCCCTTTTGCAAATGAGGAAAGAAGTTTGTCAAAATCTAATGGGGCTGCATGGTTGCTCAAAGTGTATTATTCCTTGATCTCAACCCAATCAATCAGCTATGGGAGGAGATGAAATGAAATTATATAAAGGATCAATTTCTTGTCATCAAAGTTGCGAGATATTTTATCAGCAGAATGAACGAAAATTACTAGAAGTGAAAAACTTGTGAATTCTATGCCAATGGGGATATCTGTAGACTTAGAAACTATGAAAGAATGAAGGACGAACCGCTACTTAAAATTAGTTAATGATTATTAATTACCATTATTTAATGATTATTAATTACCGCATATACATTTTTATTGAAAAATACAACTATGAAATATTCATTTTTCTTGCCCCTAAATAATGTAGTTTTTTTCGGATGCTGAAATTATTGTATATTAACTGCCTTTGACGGAATCTTCAGGAATATTAACTACATTATTATCCTTGATGCTAATTAATTATATTAATTACAACTAAAGCTCTTAAGCCTGATTTTATATTCTTAATTTCCTCTAAAACCTATTTTTAAGCATCAAATTATGACAGACATTAAAGCCCTGTTAAGTGAATAGTTTTAATCCTCTATTTATTGAATCTTTCTAATGGAAACCCGTATTAAAACATCGTAACATTTTTAAAAATACAATTGTCCAATTCATATGTCATCTAACTTTCGATTAACTTTTTTATTTGTAATACATAGCCGCCTTTAGCCATCAGTCGGTTTGCCCAAATTATTGACTTTAAACTGTTAAATGATTTATGGAATGCATTTAAAAAACATTTCATCTTGTTATTAGATACGATTGAAAGAAATGACTTCAGCTTATTGCAAATTAAAAAGCATTTGTATTTCGAAATAAAAGTGAAAATGAAATCCTATCCATTACTACTAAGTAAACGATCGGTAAAAACATGGAACAAAATGTTTTAATGGAAAACGCTAAATCCTCTCTTAGTATTTTAAAAAAAATTAATACCTATTATAGAATATATATAATGTATATTATTAAAATTAAGAGAAAATTTTACTTAAATAGATCTAGTATCATTTAAAAAAACTCATTTTTTAAAAGTCTAATACAAAAATATTTTTGAAAAATATGAATCTAAATGTTTGTAGGTAAATTATAAATGCTATCATTTGCAGATGGCTAAATCTATTTTTTCCAATGGATGAAACTTTATATTTGAAGCCTATTTCTTTATTTCATTGATATCTTCTTTCCTCTTAAGTATTTCTTTCTGCCACGGTGAACCATCACTAAACATTTCCAATAACATTTTGGGGCTCCATTCGTTAACTACGGCTGCAGAAGACAATTTCATAGTGTTCTGGACAAAGAGAAGAAGGCGCAATGCAGCTAGCCAGGTAACAAATCACTTTCTTGCTGCTGTTGCCCGAAAAACTTTTGTCAGCAATTTCCTACAAGGAAGATTATACTCCCGCCGTCTTCTTCCCACCCCATGGTCCAGGCGTCACCGTATCTCCCGTTTACAATAGTGTCACCAGAATCGCAATTGGAGGAAAAACAACTCGGCTTGCATACTCTTCAGATGAAAGTGGGTTCAGTTTCCCGCTTGATTGTTGACGACATCTGATCTGCCATGAGAATGTATTACTTATAGTCCGTCAAACATACAGGAATGACACAGGTATCTTACGTACAGTTTCATGGTATGGGCTGCCATCAGACTCAATGGCCGTATGTCCCGCTATGTGCTTCCAGCTGGGAACAATACATTAATGTTGATAATACTAATGAATGATACATTAATGGCATGTTCGGCCACCTCATGTTCGAATGTGCCTAGGTGCTGTCAGTGATAAATTTGTTTTCATGGACAACAAGGCAACATGCCATCGAGCAGGCGCTGTCCAGGAATATATACGACACGAATGATCAGAACGTGCTCCAGATCTAAATCCCATTGAAAATATTTGGGATGCTTTGTACTCTCGCTACCCTTGTTTATTACAAGAACAACCTCATCCATGCAATGACAGAAAAAGGGTATATATTACCCCTACAGCTTCTAGATATTGCCATGCAAACCATGCCACGACGTGTGGAATCATGCATTGCTCTCCATGGGGCCATATCTCATACTGACATCACCCACCAGAATATCGCAGATGGTAATTGCAATTCTTTCATTTTTACGAATTCAGCTCAAAATGAGGATTTTCTTCCTTGAACATTTTTCAAATTCTTCTGGATTTCAGAGCACAATAAATCATTGTTATTGTAATGTACAAGTATTCTGACGTTATTTTATTTCACTTTGCATCTAACCGCATTTTTTATGCGCTATATTGCGTTTGTGATCTGTCATTAGTAGTTGTCCAATAATACATTTCATCTTGACTTTTTTTTCCATTGTTGTGATAAAGATATGAAAATTAGATTTATTTTAGCATGTTGTATTCGTTTCGGTACAAACATGCTTTTAATAAATTTTTGACATTTTAAAATGCTTCCAGTTTAAAATACTGCTGCCTTTTCCTTTGATATAATTTCATGTTACACAGATGTAGACAGAAAATTAGGGAAATACAAAACACTGTGAAGTACTGAACGGAACTGTGTAAGTTTTTTAAAAATAATGTAAATTATGCTTCTATCAAAGTTTGAAATATAAAAATATTTTACAAGGGAAAAAATTGATGTTTTAGTAACCATTAATCCCGGCGGATCAACTTGTTACCAAAGGTAGCTAATAAGTAAAAGGAGCGATTTCTGTGCCATGTACGTAACCGTTTTATATATATGCATATCCTTCTTCTGTATTTTTCAATAATGGACTCTTCCTACTTCTTGAGAGACAAAGAAATGAATGTTTTCATCAATTTCAGGTTTCAAAATTGGTAAATCAGATACATTATCCTGTCAATCAATGAGAGTACTATGAGATGTCTCATCAACTTCTTCAACAGGATTTTCGAACAGTCGTTTTCTTTTCTGATCTTTGCGAACTTCTAAGATGCGATGGCAGCTTATTCAGATTATTTTAGAGTGGTTTAGCATACAATACATCACTGGATAGGGAAAAGCTTAGCATTTTATCTTACATATTCTGATAATCTAAATAAAAAGGAAAAAAAAAAACAAATAAATAAAAAGTTTATTTGTAACAATATTTTCCAGTGTGGAAGTGTGAAGAATCGCTGTAGCAATTATTGACTCAGTCCTGTCCATACTTATAACATGATCTTGAAAGTAAAGTAAATTTTTACCTCATTGCTTGCTGAGTAAACTCATCACAGAAGCTAGCGATATTGAGATGTTAACTGTGTCTGCCCATTATTTTCCAGTTGACTAGATTAAGATGAAATCGAAACATTAACTTTCTTTGCTCTTTCCTTTTTAGGCTGGAACTGTAATTTTTGACAGTATTTTCTATTCAATGCTCTTGTTATTTTATTCATTGTAACTTAATTTAAGGTTCCGATTACCATATTAGTGTTCCATTGATCGATTCGATATTTTTCTTTCGTAAGGCATTTCTTTTTGTCTAAGATAACTAACTGCCTCATAATTTTCTTCCATTTTCAGGAGGAAATATTAAAAAAATGGATTGCTGTTACTGCGAAAATCTTCACATTCATTCTTCTGTATTTTATTTGGAAATTTTAAGAAATTTTTACATTTCAGGTTTAAACTTACAACATAACTTTGGCTCGTTTATATTCGACAGTTGAAATGGAAACTGATAATAAAACTTGTTCAATCTTTATGACAAAAATGTCCTCAATATCCGAGCATTTTTATTTGTCTAATAATCACATTTTATCTTATGCTGGTTCGACTTATAGAACTTCATAATGTTTTCTAAGTTAACAATATATTGCCTTTAATAATATCTGAATCACCAAATAAAAGATATATATATATATATATATATATATATATATACCATTGGCGAAGAAACTTAAATTCCATTCTGGAGGGAGAATATACTTTAAAAAATTTTTTTTAAAAAAGCATCAGTCTTTACTCCAACTGTTTTAAGAAATGAGCAAAGAGTGAATGCAAATCAGATAACAAAAAGCAATATATAATGAAGATAGTTATAGAGTCTTTATGCCTCTTTCTGAGTTATTTCTCTCTTATTTCTGCCTCAGTATACAGCAAAGATTGATTGAGATTGACCAGTATTGATCAAAGATCGAGAGATTAATAAAATTACTAAAATTTAAATATATGATGTAATATAAAATGAAAAGGAATTAATCTGATATAATTTTATTGTTATTTGTTGTTTTCTAACAAACATAAAGGGCCTATTTATTGCTTTCTATTTATATATATGTGTTAGATATCATCAAACGATATTGGCACTTTCCTGTTTAACTTGATGCGTTCATTTTGAACAGTTCCAATGAAATGTAATTCAATCTCATGTTTAAAAAGAGCCAAAACGTTCCTCTCAGATAAGATGCTCAAAAACTTATCAATAGATTGAGTCAGGACCACAAAAATATGTAATATATTTGTATAATTGTATTATCATATACTTGATCCTCTTCCCCACTTCCTTTAAAACAACTAATAATGTGCCAGAATTTAAGGCTAGAAAGTGTAGATTTCGCCTTTCATCTAAGATACTTTGTCAAGCTTATATTATGATTTACTGCATGTCCACTAGCCTCTACTTTCCTTCCCAATTCAGTGACCTTTATATTTGCGGAAATAACTTTCACTTCTCACCGAGCCATAAATGGACTCTTCTAACTTCAATACCGAAGCCTGCAGAATGAGTGAACCGAATGCTAAAAACCCGCCGCTGAACCCGAACAGAAATCTTCTTTCCGGATGCGGAGCGCATGCCATTCCTCTTGCTGTTTATATTGCACGTTCTCAACGTTTTGGCCCTTTTCATCTCTTCTTTATTTCATCCTCCAAACCAAAAAAAGATACACTTCGTTATCGTTCTGCTTCTTCGGCATGGATTCGGATTACGAAGGGATTAGTTTTACCCAGTCAATCAAGCGGTGGTTTGTGTACGGGTTTATTTTGGCTAGGGCCCGCCTGTTTTGTTCTATGGTTCTTTACCCATTGTGATGTCGCTTCCGCAGAGCAGAATGCACATATTTAATATTCTGGCAAAGAGTTAAGCACACGTGAGATGAGTCAGAGTTCAAAATGGCATGCTTGTTTGATTTCTGAAAAATTCCTCCGATACTGTTAGGTTTTTTCCACCTCTGTAAAGTTCATTACAAGTATACAATTTGAACAAACTAGCGAAGTATTCAAGGATAAATGCATTTAAATTTCTCTCTTATACTAGTCATCATATTTTTAAAAAATTATAAATTGAAAAATAATAACACAATTACATAAAAAGTAAAAGCGATTTTGAAGAAATTATGCAAAAAAATTTTCTACTTAATATTTAAAAATTTATTCTTAAAAAAAAATAGAATTTGAAGAACAAATAATCGACACCGTTTATTTTCAGCAAATTCAGTCTACTTCAAATTTTTCTTGATAGTAAAAATGAATAAAATGACTTTGGAATAAATATTTCTTCATTTATAATTGATTTGAGTAATGAATGGAATAAATAAAATCATAAGAACTAATATATAAAATTTATACTTATGCTTGTCATTTTGATTCTAAAGATTATTATTCATCAAATGCTTTTAAAAAAAGCGAGATTCATCTTAAACTTCATTTCATCATCATTTTTTTTCTCATTAAATAGGATTTTTGCAAGTATCTCATTCCTCATATTCAACAAAATAATCAAGCAAGAAATATTTCATAAATTTGTGAGTATAGATACATGTCATATCTCATTCAAATTTTGATTGTACCTGTTTATTTTGAATCACAATTTATTAATAATCGCATCACAAGAAGTTTGATCTAGTAAAGTCCAAAATCAGAATAATCTAATTTCGAAACACTTCCATTACCAACGATTGTTCAAACATTAGCATAAAGAACATTGGTGATCTCTTAATCGTATCATTTTGAAAATTCTTTTTAATTTCCGATGATAGCTTAATATCTTTTTTATTTTATACTAGCCGCCTTTGGCGACCAGCCGGTTCCCCAGTATTACCGCTCACAACAATTTTCAATTAAATATTTTAAGTAACTGGTCTCTTAATAGATTCTCAAAGAAAATCTTTTTAATCTTCAAATTTTGATAGTCATACCAACTTATACTGTTGCTTAGATCGTTTCATTCAATTTACTATATATATTTTGCTAATTTCTTGTCATTTCCGGTAAAACTTCAACTTTTAATTTAAAGTGGAAATGATGAAATTGCAATTAATATAAAGATATTTTTTAATAAAACCAAGCGTTTTATTTTATTTATCATCTTTATTCTATTTATTTATTATTATTATTATTGAATATGAGAATTACAAACAGAATCGCTCGGTATTTAAGTCTTATGTGAACTACAAAATATTTTTCATAATTTATGTAATATCTCAAAGAATATTTCAACAAAAATTTCTCAGATTTAGCATAAAATTCAGTTTTTAGTTTTGCTTTCAAAATTTAGAAAAAACTCAACATTTTCATAATCTTAGGCCAATTAATCTTGAGAAACCTGCTCGCTGATTGGCGTATTTTCTTTGAAGCGATCGATGGAAAATCTAAAATTATCCTTTTTTTTTACTGAATAGTGATATTCAAATTTTCATAAATCAGTCTGTTTAAGTGATTGATTTAGTTGATTGGAAATTAACTCTTTTTATTTAAAATATTAGTGTTTCAAGAACATTTTGTTAATCGTGATTTCCACAGCAGAAGCTTTATGTAAAATCAAAAATTCGTTACTTATAAGAGCATTTATTGAATCAAGTTACATAAAATATAATCATTTTCCCTTTAGACCATTTTAGCAGATATGTGTCTTACTAAAGATTTACAAATTAGCTGTGTGGCCCTTATTTGAATGGATATCCTGTTTATATTAAACAAAACTTGCCTTAAAATAAAACTGATTTATTGGATTAATAATATAGAGAGTGTAAAAGATCATAAAATAATTTTTCTTGAATTTATTTTTTAGAAAAAAATAATACTTCTTATTTGTTTCATTTCCTACAGACGATTTCATTTCCAAAAAGATTGAATTTATTTTTAATTGGAGCTTTAATCAATGTGATGGCAACACTTAGAAAAAAGCTATTTTTTTCCCACGAATGCGAAACGTGCTCGTGCAGCTTAAATTTTATTTTTATTTTGTACGAAAAAAGTTGTTGAAAAATATAGTTAAAATATTTATTTAAAAATTCATTAAAAATAGAAATTTAATTTTAAGGTTAAAACATTGGTATCATTTAAAAGATAAATTTTTGATCTTTAACTTCATGTAAAAATCTTTTTTGTGCGGTAATATTTTCGGAAGTTATAGCAGAAACACGCCAAAATTTCGCTTAATTTTTAAATAAAATACTAATTAAAAATTCGAAAAATTACCCCCAGGTGCACATTCCCGACCTCCAAGATATACACGTGCCAAATTTGGTAGCTGTAAGTTGAATGGTCTGACCTGTAGAGCGCCAACACACACACACACACACATTGAGCTTTATTATAAGTATATAGACGAGTTAAAGATTTTTCTTTATGCGTAATTAATAAGTATTTATAATGAAAATATATTTAGTTTGGAAAGGTTGAAAATGTCTGTAGGGATTTGAAGTAGGACATTTTTAAAAAATTATACGATTTATCACGTTCAAGTTTATTTATAAATATTATTCGTATCAAAATACAGAGCCTATCATGTTTGGAAAATTTTATTCCTCGAAAGGATTATGGGCAATAGGTATGAAGAATATTTTCTCCAATTTTTTGTCGGGTATGATTTACTTTAAGCCACATTTTTACGCATATTTTTATTTTTTTTAATCATATCTTTTTCCGACTCGACACTTACGTAGTGTTTCTAAAAATTGTTCGAAAGGAAAATATATTTTCTCCCCCCCATCTTTCTTCCTACCCTCTTTTGGAGAAAGCAAAACTCACACCATATGCATAACAGCGTATAAAGTTTCCGTATCTGAAAACAGATAATATTATTTGCATATAGAAGGTTCAAGAAATGAGTTACCCACTTCAGAGGGCTCCAAAATGCGTTCTATTGATCTAAATAAGATAAAATGTGGACTAAAATTTATTGAGATGACGCGCTTTACATTTGTTAGATAAAAAAATTAGTACAAAAATTCACCGTTTGATGGCGTTATAATACACATAAAACCATTTAATATGGTTTATAATCGTTAAATAAAGTAAAATTAAAATTGCTCAATATGTCCTCCTTTATTTTCAACAATATGCTGTAATTGGAGAATCATATTTTCTATAGATGACCAGAGTGAGTCTGCCAGAATATTAAGAATATGGCGCCGAATGTTGTCCTCCAAATCTGGTACAGATGATGGCCTTTGTCGGTATATATTGTCCTTGAAATAGCCCCACAACCAAAAGTCGCAAGGGGTGATGTCCGGCAAGCGAGGAGGCCATGCTATTGGAAAATGACGGTTGATAACTGGTCCTTCAGGGAAATGTTGTATTAACAATCGCTTAAATAACGATCAATATGACGTTGTGCACCATCCTGCATGAAAATGTTGTCTTGAAGGAATCCACGCTGTAGAAGAGTTGGCATTACAAAATTCCTCAGCATATCATGGTACCATTATCCTATGACGAAATAGGTTTGAATTCCATTTGAGGTTATCTCTTCAAAGAAATACAGTCCAATGATAAGGATAGCTATAAAACCATACAATGGAGTCACTTTTTCAGGATGCAAGGGTTGTTCCTGTATAACGTGAGAGTTTTCCTCTGCCCAAATTCGACAATTGTGGGTGTTAATTTGCCCATTGAGGCAAAAGTGGGCCTCATCACTCCACAGAATGTTTCATGGCCAAGTTGTGCCATTTGAGCAAGGAACTGAAGTGCAAAGGTTTTACAGGACCTCTAAGTGCCCGTCCTGCAACAGGTGCACAGAGTTGATTTTGTGTGGATAAAAATGCAAAATCTGCCGTACGATTTTTCGTACAGTTGAATACGGCGTATCCAGAACATGGAAAACAACTGGCAAACTCACACCATTATGCGGCGACTGACTGCTGGCTTCGACGAGTGGGGTCGCAACATTTTCGACGCTGGAAGACAGGATTTTTCTTCGTCCTTTACCTGAAAGAAGGCCAAGTTGCCCAGTGTTTTCAAATTTCTGCATCATTTTGAGTAGGGCACTTGGAGATATGGGACCTTTTGGTATCTCCTTCATACGACGAAATTTCTTTAGAGCTGCAGTTTGTTGGTTCTGGTACAATTTCACCAGTAGCGCTTTTTCTTGCAACGTATGCACGACGAATAGAGTAGAAACTAATGTTCGTGCAGAATCCACTTCTTTTTATCCAAAGAAAAATGCTAATAGACATGCGCTGTAACGCAAACTATGTTTCACAGTTTCAATATATGCTAATAAATACTATTTGTGTTACAGAGCAATCTATTGATGAATTTTTGTACTATTTTTTAATTTATAAATGTAAAGCACGTCATCTGAATAGTCTGTACATATTTTATCTTATTTGGACCAATAAAACACATTTTAGAGCCATCTGAAGTGAGTAAATTATTTCTTGCTAACCCTGTACTTCAAAGTATTATCCTTGTTTTGCCTATCAAGGAACAAAAAATAATAGATAATTTTAATTGCTGTTCTGAAAACTTATCTACACTTCCAAAATATTTACTAAAATCTGGATGAAAAATATAAGGGATATCAAGGGCAAAAAATTGCTTCAATCTGGAAGAAAATATAAGGGATATTCCGTTGGGATATCAGGGTCATAATTAACTGAAACATGAATGTTGGATTATCCTTTATTTGTCTATTATTCCTTAATATAATTCTATCATTCATTAAAATGTGACGATATTAACAAAAATTCTAATTTTATTTTTACCTTGAAAGGAAGATATACAAACAACAAAGTATGAATAAATACGACCTCTGTTCTAACTCAGATTGATGAGTAAGCATTTCAATGTGAAGTGAAAAAAATTTGATAAAATCAAATGGCATGCAAATAGAAATTGCAGTCACGGGCGATATTAGTTACGCGTTACAATCCCAAATATTGTCAAATACTGTCGCAAAGCGATTATGGTAATAAAATGGCTCATTGCTGCTTATTTCTTGAGAAAAGGATCTCAAAATTTTAAAACATAAATATTTTCTTGATCTGGCCTTTTTAAAGTAAAGTAAAGAATGTCGAAAAGAAGCGATGCAAAAAAGCTGTAAGGTTTAGTATTAGTCCTTTATTTGCATATTTTTCGATAAAAAAATGACAAAAAAATATCGAGACTATCAGAAGTTAGTGCAATTGAAAAATTTTTTAAGGATTTAGATTAGATTTATCACAAGCATAAAGACGCATTTACCACATAAAGGACACATGTGTTGAAAATGGCATAAATAAGAAATATAACAAAACGATACATAGCACAGAACAAAGTATATTTCTATTCAGATGATTAGAAATTGCGGAGCACAGCTACCACTCTAAATATAATTCGTAATAGAAACTATAAATTCCAAAATAAATTAGACTTATAAAATTTGGTAATCTTGAAACTTATGTTCTAGAAAACCAAGTCGTCAGTATAGCATGAAGCTTACAATACAAAAGTATAAAATATGATGCTTGATTTCAGGTTTCAAAGAAAAGTTGAAAAGTAAATAATATCACAAGTACTTGAGAGTTTCAGTAACAATCAACAAGTTTGTTGTTAAAAATATTTTTTAAAAATTGTATCCTTTTTGTGCGATTTATGATTTTGACTATCAAAATAATCAAATTGAAAAAAATGAGTTAAATTTGAGAACTTACTCCTCTTATTACTTTTTATACATTTGAAGATCAAAGAATTATCTGAATATCATTGCAATTGCGTTAGGTTACTTCTAAGTGATACAGTGAGATTATTATCTTAGGTTATCGAGAACAATTCAGTTAAATCTTCTATCACAATGCTACTGATCTTCTTATCATTTTTATGAATAAATCAGAAACCATTTCAATAGTAATGCTTTAGAATCTACTGAGCAGCACTTTCAGAATAGTCCGATTACTTTTTATTGACGTTTCAGCATTAAACATAGGTTGCTTAGTATTAATGTAATAAATAGATCATTAGTCTCGCTTTATAGCTTTCTCAGTTCGATTGTATCTGTAGAGTATTCTAAAAGAATTGAAACAAAATATCTCGCTGACGAAATTTTAATGTACACATATCTTATACATCAAGTTCGTCCTCCTAGCTTTAGGAATTTCTCACTCCAGATGGTATTTAGATCGACATTTTAAATCGATCAAGCGGCAGAGGCTCAAATGATGCAAAAATCAGGAACAGGAAAACTTCCAAAATTCTTTCATTTTCCATCGAATTTAAATTCTCTAAAAAGTCTTTGTGATTTAGATTTTTTTATTTAAAAATTATCTGATCCACCCATTCAAGGGTTTTAAACCTACCCTTATTTACATTCCTAAGAGTTCTGTGTCCTGAAACACTTTTTGAAACACCTGTATTAGAGTACATCTTACAGCATTTCTGAGGGCCTACAATATATAATGCGCTTACAGGCTGTAGATTCCATATAGCTATTATAAGTATACTAATACCTGTGCCTCTCCTGATTAATTTAATTTGCTGTATGCTTTTACTTCTATTGCTCTTTAAATTTTTTTTAGAATTTATTTCTCTTCCTGCATCTAAGACAGTGACAGCTATTTTTTAATTTAATACGATTTACTGTATCCAAATCAATACGAAAAAGAACCTCTTCTAAATTCTTAAACTAACTCCGGATTTTTTTTTTTTTTTTTTTTTTTTTTTTTTGAGAAAGCTAAGATTTTTTCCCCCTTTGATGTTTTTGAATACATTGCTTCAAGTTCACACACAGTTCTCATCGTTTTAACAGATAAAGAATAATTTAAAGTGAAATACCTGCAATTATCATAATTCAAGTCTATTCAAAACATATTATAGGAAGCCGAATAAAAAAAAAATGGGCAGACACGTTACAGTCAATTCTCCCCTCTCTCTAAGATGGTGCCTTAAAATTATTCTATAATGATAGTTGTCGTCGGAAGTAGAATGAGCGATTGAACTCAGTGACCCTGATCTTGTCTCATTAGAAATTCTTCTAGAGTTTTGGGTAAGGTTAGCAAAAATAATTTTTCCATAAAATTGAATTAAAAAAATGCCAAAAATAGTTGGAAGGAGCTTTCAAAAAAATTTCTGCTATGGTCAAAATGATTTTATAAGCAGCCTTTCATTGTGTTCCAATGGGTACCTTTACATCTAAATAAGTACTTCTAAAAAGAGTGATAAATATGTAAATAGAATGAACTTTAAAAAGATTTTGCATCGTAATTTTTGTCAGAACTTTATTTCGTATGAGAAATCCATACAATGCATTGAATTAGATACCATCATACTTTTAGAGTTAGTAATTCTACTGAATGATAAAAGTGATTTTTATATAAAAAATATGCATGTTTATATTTACTATTAATGCATCGAGTTTTAAAAACGAATATCTGAATCAACGAACTTTATAATGATATATATTAAAATCATAGGAATTTATAGCTTAATAGCTATTATTTTTCGTTAAAAATAAGATTTTACAATTTATGATGAGTGGACTTCACTAAAAAACATATTGTGCACCAGAATTCTTTTATTAATCAATGAAATCTCCTTGTTAAAAGCCTTTTATTAATTCATTGAAAATCCCAAATGTTCACAGTATTTGTTTGAAATTTCTAAACCTGTATTTAAATTATTCTTCTATTTGATTAAATCTCCTATAGATACTCCATGAAAAACTAAGAAAATCTAGAATGAAAATTACTACTGAAATTTCCACATTTAAACGTTGAAATTTTTATATCAACTATTTTAATCCATTACTATTATTTTTATATCTAACTTTGTTTAATGGATATTTTCAGTTCAGTAGAATACCGTTTTTAAGTATTGAAAACACCAATACTTGAAAATACGATTTATAAATAAACTAAAAGTAAATAAATTAAATATAAATAAACTTCTATGGAGTAAATAAATTAAATAGAATATAATCATTCTATGGAGCTATAATTCGATGAGAAGATTACGCATAATATACAAATACTTCAAGAATTAGATAAGTTTTTAGTTGAATCAGTAGGAAAATGGATTTCTAAAACGGAAAGTGTCATTTAATTAAATAGAGAAAATAAAACAATTGCTATAATCAATTTTACACTGACAAAAATTTTGATGTTGGAAATTCTTTTCATAAAAAATTATCAACTGATTCTAAAAGATATTTGAAATAAATTCTTAGAATTAAACACCCAAGAAACCAGTAATCAAAAAACATTTTTATAATTTAATAAAACTATAATGTGAAAACAAATTTTTGCATATTAACACTCATTTTATACTAGATATGTTCTCTTGAAACTAAAACCTCCCTTATTTTATACCAGTCATTAATATCGCTTTCATAGAAAATAATGTACTGAAATGCAAAAATATTTATATTTGACCAAATAGAAACATAAATTTTTCTTAAGAGTAAATAAATCATTTTGTTCATGTTGTATCGTTTTATTATTACAAATTAGCTACCAACGGACAGCAGTTGGTTTGCCGACATTAAAGTTTTATGAAAATTGCCGTTAAATATTTTGTGCAATTTGGCATTCATAGTATAATAAAAAAAAACTTTTAATTTTAAACTATGCAAGACATAATTTATATTGTTTTAAAAACTTTCAATTATGTTCATTGCTGTAGGCATTTTTTAATATTATTTCTATAATTTTATAAATCCAATTACATGACAGAAAAGAGCAGCAGATTTTAAAAATGAGTGAACTTTTTTAATTCTTCATCATTGATTAATTCTAAAGTTAAATTTTACTGTAACTACAAAAAAATCAAATATTTTATTAATATCTTTCTTTATATTAAAGTCCATTCATCATAGAAAAAACCCCCAAATTTTCATATCTTTATGATTAACAATGGAAAATTCAATATATATCGATATAAAAATATTTTTGCAGCAATATTTTCGGAAATAATTTCAGAAAAATAGCTAAAAGTTTGATCTGTTTTTAATTCTTAAAAAAACTCGTTTTGATATGCATATTTCCGTTCTCCAAAGCCTTTTTATACCTAGTTTGGCATCTTAGATAATAGAGATTAAATAATCCGGCTTGTAGTGGGTCAATATATACTCTTATTTCTTTTCATTAATGGTAGACGTAGATATGACATGATATAAATATTATTAAGTATAGGAAATTTTCCTATTTATTGAATTTATTAAACTTGCAAATTTTAGAATTAAGAAACCAGTGAGTTTACTTAAACAGATTTTGTTTCAAGAAATATGAACCTAGCAAATAATAAGATATAACAATCGTTTTATGAAAGATCTCCTGTAATTTTCAAAATGAAGATAGTTATTTAGCAAATATAATAAAAAAATTCACTTTTATAAATTTATAGGTACAGCAGTATTATTTCTATTATTTTTATCTTTACTACAATGATTTTGGTTTTATTTCAATAAAGATTTCAACATTTTCCTGAATACATCTCAGTGTTGGTCCCAAAATGAATCATAAAATGACTGTACAACTTCTGGATTGAATCGACTCTTTTATGGAAAAGGTTTCTAGTCTATTTAGTAATTCTTTTTACAATCAGAGTTTTTGGAGCATGTTGCTTTCTTCTCTCCAAAATGGAACTGAGAAACTTTCCAGCTTTCTTCATAAGTTATGAAGCTTATCGATATTATAATCGAGTCTAACAGGATCATGGAAAAATTAAAAGAATAAATTCAAAGTATTACTGCCTGTCGCCAGTACCCAGACACTTGTACCAGTACTAGTTTTTAACTTCGTGAAGGTATAAATCTTCTATTATTTATACTCTGAACTCAAAATTCGGATTAGTTTACCAGTTTTTGACATTTTAGTTCAGTTTGACAGTTTAGTTCAGTTTTCAGTTTCTTTTGATAAAATTCTATTAATATATTTTTGAATTTTGTTTCTTTCCGATCAAAATGGCTTTTAAAATATAATATCTAAGATCTTTTTGTGATATAAAAAGGTTTTTTTTTATTTATATATTCACCATATTTACATTATTTAAAAGATTACTATCCTTCTGTTTGACAAGGAATAGGACTCTGATTTATTTATTTTTAATTTTATGAATCTTACACGAATTGTTGCATTTCTGTTCCAACCCTCTGGGCGAGTAGGTCAGTTTGAGTGATTTTGAATCTAGTCTAATTCAGTATTTTAAACACTATACAAAATTTTGTTTGCAAATAATAACTTAACTTGACAATTTGGGCTGTTCTGTAAATATTTAGATAAGAGACCTTAGAAAATTAAACTCGTCAATATCACAAATTATCTCAATTTTAGTCTAAATATATCTGTCTCTTTTAACAAATATATCTTTATTTAAATTTAAATGTTTGGCATTCAACTGATAAATTCATATTTTTAAAACTCACAAGAAATGTGTCATGATATTAGAATTTTTTTTGGAGTTAACCTGTATTTTCATTTGTAAATCATTCGCGAAATTATTCAAATAACATTTAAAAAAAGTTTAATATTTGTAAAAAAAATCAGACAAAAAATACACAGGCAAGCATATTACGATCTTCCATTATTCAAATGAAATAAACCATTATTATTGTAAGCTAATATAAATTATAGCATTTGCTTAAATATTTATAATCACGAATCGTATATATAAATTTAAAATGGTGGGCTAGTTCACCCCTTAATTTAATTGTACTAATTTCGCAATAGGACAGTAAAATAGGTCTGACTTTAATTTCAATAATTAAAACAACAGTTGCAAATCACATTTAGAAATATTTTTGAAAATGTGTTATATGCTGAGAAAAATTGCTAATTATCTATATTATTGAAAAGTTGATTTTTTTTTAATATCGTAAAGAGTATTTTGGTATAACAATATTTCCAGACAAGTGAAATCTATATATATTTCTAATTAATTAAGACCGATTCAAATTCCGAAAAATCGTTTTGAGGTACAATTTCCAACCAACCAAAGCCTATTGATAAAATTAAATTAAATAGCTTTATTTGTATTGTGCCAATGGACAGATAGATCACAGATATATAAATCTTCACTTTTAGATTTAGTAAAGATAACTGCAAAATGTATATTAAATATTTCATCTAGAAGGCATCATAAAGGTATATCATTAAAATGTTTTTTTTTAAAAATCACTTCAACAATTAAATTCTTAAATCTTTCAAAAGATTTTAAAGAAATTTTGTTAATTTTGCAAAAGAAATGTTTGATATATTATTTCTATAAACTTCCTAAAAGGAATTAATATGAGAAATTCGGCCAATTATTTCTCTGAAAATTTTAAATTGTGCTGCTATTCTTGAGATCCACATATTATCACATATAATGCACATTTCAATATCTCTGTCATTACGTTTTAAAACATAATTTTAAATGCTTTTGCCCATTTTAACCATATTTTTGTTAATAATTGCCTTTATAATTGCTAGACTATTAAATTCTAAAAAATAGTTCGATTAATCTGTAGAATACTTTAGATGCAAGGCTGCCTGATCATATTATTTAAAAATGTTTTATGCATAATTATTTGTTTAGTTTTAACTTTCCTGTTCTCTAAAAAATGTCATTTGCGGGAACTGAGGGGAAAGAAAATGAAGACTGCACTTTAAATATTTGAGGAGAGGGCGCTGTCTTGATATATGCTCTGGTCGCCATTTTGTATAAATGCGCCTCTGTTTGATAGGCAGAGATTTTTTATTGAATTTTATATCGATTTTATGAAAAATACAATTATTAAATTTCTATTTTTGGAGGTGAAGATATCGAATAATTGTTGATCGAAGCTCCTAATATTAAGTGAATCCCTGGCTGGTAAGTATAGTGGACTTTTTTTTCTTTGGCAGCATTATCGCAAGTAAATTGACAAAGTATTATCATGATATTTTCAATTTCTTCGATATTTAATTATTAGCTCTATCTGAAGAAGCAAAAAATTCTAACTGTATATTCTCGAATAATTTTTGACAAAGAAATATGTGAATAAGTAATTACACAATAAAAAAGGTAGTAGCTTCTAAATGATTAAGTCTTGAGTTCTAATCACAGTTCAGCGTATCAACAACTTTGAAACTTCGAAATTGTCTTGAATTGGTACATATCAAAATGCATTGAACCTGAAAATTTGGAAAACAAGAAGACGCATGGATTTTATTTTCGCTTTGTCAGAAATTACGGATTCAGAATTTTTAATATACCTTTGAAACCGGATTTAAATATAATACATCAACTAGAAAAACATAAAATTCTTTAAATCTCAGAGAATTCCTCACTTTAGAACCTTAATTTAAGCAAAACAATTGCATTCCTCGATGTTTATTTACGCGGATCATGAAGCATTGGTTACTTATTTATCTGGACGGACACACATCAGTCCTATATCACATTAGAGACAATGAACCTCTCAATTAAGAAAGAAAAGAGCTACCGGATGTGTTGACTTTGATGTATCGAGCATTTGTGTCTTGACATTCAATGAGCAGCATGATGAATTTACATTTGTAAAGTGCTTCATCTATTCCGAAACACGTTTCTTCTGACGTCAACGTCAAGCAAGGTGAAAAGAAGCATGACGATTTAGATTTCTATTTCGCTTACTGAAGCTCTGAAGATGCTTCTCATTAATATTTTAATGCCTCATTGTATCTGTGATAGAGATAAATCAAAATTCAATTTAGCATTTGCTTTGATTTACTTGAAGAAAAATGATTGCATTGAAGTTCATCGAGAATACTAATGATCTCATCACACGTATCAGAACCAATCGTTAATGTTATCTTTCTCAATCAACAATATTTGGATTCGAGTGTCAGTGTTCAAATTATCTTCTTTGATTTGAATAATCAAATAATTTCATTTGCTCTCCATAAATGAATTTATTGCATTCAATTAAATTCAATGTGTTAACAGCCATAAAATCATTTGCTTGCGTGACATTATAATAACAGACTGCATAATATCAAGACATGTCATACATGCCTTTATTAGTTTATATATTGCTTCGTACTAACTATTGTAATAATGAATGAAGCATTGAATATTTAGCTGGGAACGTCTATTTAAAGAAAACAAATTAGAAATATATTTGTATTTTAGTTTAAATAATCAATTTAGTACATATTTCTTAATGCAAGATAAATTGTATTCCATTCGAACTCGTAAGTTATAGATTTTCTTGATTTTATTTAAAAGCGTTGCTTTCGATGTAGAATTCTTTTTTAAAAGAAGAATTTCTTTTTCTGATTTTAAAAGTGATAATCTTTAAATTCTTGTATGAACATTTGAAAAATAAACTGTTTTCTCTTAAATTGTTTCATTTGTTCAAAATGAATTTTACTAAAAAAAATTAATTAAAACCAGTATTTTTTTTTCAAAAAATTTAAAAGTGATAACTAATCTGTATATCTGTAAACTAATTGCGTGCAAAATTAAACAATTAAACCTTAAAAACCATGATGCAAACTAAACTAATTTTTTTAAATAAATTTAAAGCACTTAGCTAACATATTTATAATTTAAAGTTGCTAATATATCTTGTAGAATGTAAAATAAGTACATAAAAAAATTTCGAGAATTGGAATAACAAAAACGAAGAAAAAAAAGATACTAAGGATTAATCCCTAAATTCCAGCCTAAATGAAACACATAAAATAAGTTTTTAAAAATCATTAAAGTATTGAGAACATACAGCGAGAATAATTTTTTCGAGAAAAATATCTGCTGTAATTATCGAATTTGGCACAGATATATTTCAGGGGCTAAAACGGAAGAACATTTTTTTGGAAATTTTTATTGGAGTTCTGATAAACTAAAAATTAATCGAAGTTTCAGCTTTATTGCTAACTTCAAAAAATACTATTATATAAAATTTATTTTTATATCATCTTGAAGAAACCTTTAAGAAATCTCACCAACTATATTAATTTAGTAGTAAGCCACATTTTCTTTTTAAATTTTAAAAATTAAAAAAAAAATATTTTTATTCGGTTTTTTAATGAATTTAAAACCGTTTTCATTATTGATGCAAATATTTCATTCATTTTTAATTCTGCTTTTCAGAATAAATAAATTAAACAATCTACTTTTTCTACATATTTTCATTCCGTCTCCCTATCCCTCTTTCATTTTATTTAGTAAACTCATTATAAATTTTAGTTTCTTTTAAAAAATAAATTTCGTAGTTAACTGGTTAATATTCCACATCTTTTATATCAAAGGATTAAATATCTGTATTTATTTTTGATAAGAAGGGTGGTCCACTATATATAAAAGTCATCTAATTTGCAAATTATCCAATGGCGATTTTATAATAGTAGTTAAAACTCACGAATAGAAATCGATAGAAATAATTATATAGTCTTTCAAGAAACAGGTGTATCAAAACGTTTCTAATGGATATTGAGAATTTTGCAGTTTTCCGGAATATTTCAAAAATTGTTATGAAGTAATTTTTAGGATTTCAACTTTGATGTCATGTAAAAATTTTACGTTACAATTTATTTATTTTCTTATCACAATTTTAAAAATTTGTAAAAAATATTAATTTTTTTAATTAAAAAAATTATTTTACTTATTTATGCAGCAGGATTATGTTTAAATTAAAAAATGAGAAATATGTCATAGTTTTCAAGATATTATCAAAAGATTTTATGATTCATTTAATATTGGAGGAATCATTTTTCAAAACTTTTTAACTCTTAAATGTTTATCAGATGCTAAAAAAATGTCTTTTGGTGGCTATTTTCATGAACAGCAATCGATTAATCTAAATAAAAAATTGATAAGTGTAATGACAAAATTTCGAGTTACTAATTAATTAACAATGCTAATAAGTACAGTTAATTAATGTATTTATTTAAATAAACCTGTTCCCTTGAGCTTTTTCAATCGATATTTTCAATCACAATAGATTTTTGTGAACACGCAACAATAAATAACAAAATTACAGAGATGTCCCATTAATTTTGCTGACAACTGTACCAGGAAATAATTGTTTCCAAGAAAATTTTATAAAACTGTTCCTTGTGCTATATTTTGTGAAAGACAATTAGAATGAAGTTACAAACGATCATTAGAATGAAGTTAAATTCACCAGTATTTTTCGGAAAAATATACTGCACTATCTATATATAGCATAAATTGCATTTAACATTTTACAAAGTTCCATAATACTTTCAACTATATGTTCTGATCTATTAATTCCTCAAATTTTGTTGCCTCCCCCTTCACCCTTCTTTATATGGTGCTGTGGGGAATTCAACATTTTTAAATGTCCGTGAAAAGAAATATAGAAATATATGAAAATATGAAAAGAATTTTCCTCTGCTGACTTTTTCTCATTATGACTTTTAACACCTCATGCTTTCAATATCTTTTTTTATGTTTTTCAAATTTTTTTCATTCTGAACCATTTACTGTTATTTATAAACTTTTTTTTCTTGGAGAAAAGTAGTTTTAACTGAATTATCCTACAAAAATCATATTTAAAATGTCAACTTAACTATGATTTGAGTTTAAAATTTTAAAATACAATAAAATTTTAATATTTAATAAACATTTCATTAAAATCAAATAAATATTTTTATTTAGTTGGCATAAAAATAAGTATATAGGCTTCATAAAGCCGTAGTATATTTCGGTTTATTTTTTTCATACACAGAATTAATAGACGCATATGAATTTTTACTTATATAAACTTATTTGTGCTTAATACAAAACTAAAAAGTATCATCATTAGTTATTTATGCTTAAGACAAAGCTAAAAAATATCATCATACGTATATATAGTTTTCACTTATATTTATATCTGTATAAGGAATTAATTTCTTACCATCAATCATTCTTTTACATCATTCGAACAATACCTTGAACACGTTAAAAGAAAACAAAGGAAAATGACAAAGATATATACTCTTATTTGAAACAAACTTTCTTTTACAGCAGTACTTTTTGGAAATACAATAGTAAAAATTTTGCTTTGTTTAATTTTGCATTATTTCGCTGCGGCGAGAATTTTTCTTATAACAATGCACTAGAAAAAGTGATACATTTCCAGTCTTTCTGTCTCTTTCGTGAATAACATGACACAATCATTCCTCTCACTTTGTTGACTGTTTGTGAAATATTGAATAAGAAAAGTAGCAGGAAATGAGTTAAGAAGTGGTAGTAGTATTGTTTTGGACTGAATTTTATTGATATCAATTTCAAATCTGCCCTATTTTCTGAACAAACTCATCAACAAATTGTTTAAAAAATATGTGTTTTCGCAAGATCGTAACATTCCTTTCGCGTGATAGAAAGCGAGTTTCAGTTTCCCACATGTTCGGAATTTTTTTTAAATTTTAATAGGCTTTATCAATATTATTTGATTATGCTTCATCTTTTGAATGTAAATGGAGAAAATAATAATAATAATAAAATTTTGAATTTTAGATTTAATGATTATTATTATAAACTTAAGACTCTCCAAATTTTTTTCTCCAGTCTTCATATTTAGTTTTATTGTTTTACAGAAAATAGCAGGCCTTTAATTGAATTGTTTACAGTTAAATTGATTTAATTTCTTTGAATTCTTTGAATTTCTTTGGTTACTTTAGAAACGCTCTGTTAACGTACAACTTCTTCTATAGAATATATTTTTACGTAGAATATTTATATCGTAATAGTAAATGTATGTACTTTTTTCCTTCTATTTATACGAAAATGGTGTTTAACTCAGTGAAACGTTTTATAATAATTTTCAACTGTGTAACTAAAATTAAATACAATTAAGAAAGGTTTTATTATTGCTTTAGAGATTTTAAAAGGAATTCTAAAATTATTTTTGTAGTTAATTGGCATTTCGTTCTATTAAATTATTAGGAATTTCTCAAAAAAAAATTCAGTAAGGTCTGATAGCTCTATTGATTTCATGTGTATGACTGAGAAATTAAGTAAAAAAATGAATCAATAATTGATTCGATGTTTTCTTATTTGATTTTATTTTGCCTTATAATATGCATTTTCCTCTTATATTTCTATAGCAAACAAGCTTATTATTTTTAGCATATATTGTAAAAAGTAATTTTATAATATATAAAACTTGTTGAATATTTTGAATACTGAACAAATAAATCTTATTTATATATATTAGCATAGTATTAAAGGCGTTTTTAAAAATTTTAAATTAATATGTATTTGATAAAAATAAATTTTCTATTCATTCTTCTCATTTATTATCGTTTGTATTATGAAAAATAATGGAAATGGATCTGCAGTTGGAAAGACGTCCATTAATTAATTTAAGCACAGTTTCTTAATAACTTTCAATAGTTTATGTAATATTATACAATCATTTCTATTTCATTTTAAATAAAATTCACATAAAAAGTTTGATTATAAATATTAACCTTATCGAATAATTGCAAATAATGAATTTTATGATCAATTGAAAAAGCTGAACAAAAATAATATTCTATCTAATATTGACAATAAGATTAATAACCAAAAACATAATTGACCAATGAAAGAATTAGAACCTGATTCAAGAAATAAATTTTATGGAAATAAAAATTCCTTCGAACTTACCATTTTGATGTCTGGAAATTCAAATCTACATAAATTATAGTTATATGCATATCAATTGTGCTAAAATTGAATAATTAGAATAACAGTTAGAATTTTACGTCTAAAACCAACATTTCACAATCGATATCGCAGAGAACTTCTTCTCCATGGTTGAAATGAAGAATTCTGTAAACATCCTTGCCATAGCTGTTAGGATTTCTTTATTATCAAAACTGATATCGTCTGCCCTTAATTTATGACAGTTATTATGGATTTTAATTTCTTTCAAGAAAAGTCTTATTTCATTTAAAAGAAGTTTTTAAAATTCATGTTTTATTTATTTATTGTTTCTTTAAAACTGCATTTTGTAAAATAATGTTTGCAATTATTTCTTTGCATTTTCTTAGGTGAATTTTATATATATGTATATAAAATAAATACAAAAAACAAATAAAGTTAAACTAAGGAATTCATTAGAAAATCCATTTTCCAGAATTAATATGTAACCTGGCAACAGAATAAAATAAGAATTCGTAATGCATTAATTTTATTTTAAATCTCATTTTTAACAAAATGGCAGCTGTTGTTTGAACATTGTGTTTTTATTAAGATGTTTTTTTTCCCTCAAATTTATAGTTGCAAATATATATGGGAATTACAATTACAAAAATTTGATTGTAATTGTAATTGTAATTGTATAGTTTTGTAATTGTAATTGTATATTTTTTAAAATGTTTTCCTGAAAACAAAGTAAAATGTGTATCAATTTAATATTTGTGAATGTTTTGTATGATTACTATTACCTTCTCAAAAAAGGAGAGGAATAAAGAATTACTAAAATATGATTTTAGTAAAAAGAAAGGAAAGGATAACAAAGCTATGATAAAATGCCCAATGGTATTTCAAAATCCCATGATGATAGAATGAGCAGAAGAGGATTATTCTACACCAAGGTATTTGTAACAGAATTCTTTTATTTCATAATTCCTTTAGTAAACATAATGATAAATTAATTTAAGGTTTGCAATGGAGATATGTATTGTTTTCGAATATAAGCATATAAAATAAAAAAAATTTTAATCTATTTATTCATTTGAATTTAAATTATAAGTTATATTATTCAAGAAAAATCGAACAGAAAGGATAAATTGAACATACGTAAAAATATATTTAGATACACTTTATCTAATATTTCTATAACTAGTTTTCTGTCGAGTATTTAGTTAATAATAATTTATTAGTTAATAATAATTTATTAGTTAATAATAATTAATAATTATTTAG
>JAPMOR010025510.1:592910-632195 GCA_026543865.1 Argiope aurantia
AATTTATTAGTTAATAATAATTAATAATTATTTAGTTAATAATAATTAATAATTATTTAGTTAATAATAATTAATAATTATTTAGTTAATAATAATTTCTAATAAACTTTTCTATAGAAAATTCATAGGTTTTTATTTAATATAATATTCATGATACAAATATAGATAAAAATTATATTAATTAAATTTATTTCTTCGCTGTTGATATAAGTTTAAGTGGGTACAGCTGATTTCATAGTGAAGCCATTTATAATATTACTTAGAAAAAACTATTTTCTGTACAGCATTATTTTCTTCTTTTATATTAATGTAGTTAAATATTTCATTTATAAAAAGATCACTATTTTTGTGAAGATTTTTTGTTAAATTATTTTTCTTTTTAATAATGAAAGTTTGTACTCACAACTTAGAATATTATTTTTAATTCAAAAAGATATTGGTTGGAAATATCAAATTATATAAAGCTCTGTATAGTACTTATAAATAACTATTAAATAATAGAATCCTACATTTAGTAACTATTGATTGTATTTATAGTAGTTTACAAAAAGTTGAAGACTTGATAGTTAGTACGCGTACACATTATTTAGACGCTGTCAGATAGTTACAAGTCATTTATTACAGTTTTATTATTAATGGATTCGTTAAATTGTCATCACAATCATATCACTAGCACAACTGCGCAACAACATGTTCTCTAACTTCATGTTGTGATGTTATGTCATTTTTCTTCCCACAAAAACATTAAGAAATTCCAGGATTAAATAGGTGTATCTCATTTCAGTATCATGAAATGACATTACTGAGCACTGCATATCTTTACTAGGGAAATACTGCAAAAACTGGAATAATAATAATTCCTTAAAAATGATTGCTGAAATAAGCACTTGCTTAGTGTTTTAGGCAAGAAAACATGGTGACAAATTTCATAAATCGAATCTTATCAAAGCTTGAACTTTCATATGTGCAATCTTTTTGGAAAATAATTTTAATAAATCCTGTTAAGTTTACTATATACTTAGGGAATCTGATATTTTTCTTTAGAATGCTCCTTTTATATATTTTGAAGCAGATGATTTTTAAAAATATGCTTCTCCCTTAGCAAAATAATTATAAACTAAAATGGAGAGTTTATACCTAAAAATATAGGCGCTTATATATTTTTTCTTTATTCTTTACAAAAATATACTTAATAGATTTCTTCAAGGAACTGTTGTAAATTACTATGAGCATAAAGAAGATTTTAGTAAAGTTTTTTAATAATCAATTAAATAGTTATTTTTTATTAATTAAAAGCTAGTTAGTATTGCAAAAACCCAAAATTGTACAAGGAAACAACATGGTGGCATCCAAGATTCGTTTAGCAAATAGCCAAAATATAGGAAAGACAGATGTTTAAATAAGAATTGTTTTACTTTATTAATATCTAAAAATGTTTCTTTGAACTTGAACATTGTTTTAAAGTTTCCTCTTATTCGAAAACTGCTTTTAAAAATTTGATTATTTGCCTTTAATGGAGATGAAAATTGAAATTCAAAGTCAAGAATGGTTACTTTCATATTTCAGTTTTAAATACATATTAAAATTACCGCTTGCATTTTTTATTAAATTATGAAACATTCTTTAAATATCACTAATATATTACAAGAAAAAAATGTCACACCTGTGGTTTGTATGATGTGCATTTTTTAAAAAAATAACTGATGGATTTGATGTAGCAGATTTTCTTATTTAAATTAAAATAAAATTGCAAACAATAGAAAGCCTTTGTTTATTATAGTGCTCATATAAAAGAATATTTTTCTTTAAAAATAACATATACATATTCTGATACGATATGTGATAATTACTTTAATTGCTAAACATATTTATTGTAAATACTTCAAATTTTGTTCACAGATGCTGAAGTTTTGCTTAAAAATAAACATGAAAATGACGACATCTCGAACACAGCAGCATATATTATCTAGTTTTTCATAATACCCAAAGATTTAACGTTTAAAAAATAAATGAAATAAAACAAAGTTTCTTCAAAAATTTTTTATTATGATTATTTGAATTTAACAGCAGGAGAATGTGACCTTGCAGTCACAAGATTTTCTAAGTCTGACTGAAAAGTAAATCTTCGCTTTAAAAACTATTCTATTAAATTATTTGTAATATTATTTTCAATTACAAATAGCGTGAATTTGGTAATTTTAAAACTATAAATTATGTAGGAAAACAATTCAGAAATCAGAAAGATGAATACCAATCGTATCTCATCAATTATCTTTTACGCAATATTGAAGAAATAGTACAAAGTGAAACTCTTCATGAGAGTTCTCTTAAATAGATATATCTACTATATTCTAGATTTCCGACTCCTTGAAAGCTTTCTTATCGCAATTATCACTCTATAGAAATCAAAAATCAGTCATCGAATCTCTATAGAGTCCATCAGCACGGTGTTTCAGTTTTGCGAACACGCAAGACGAACAGACACAATTCATTGTGTTCGAATATCGATACAATCGATGTTCTCCGAACCGATGCGATCCACGATTCCCAGAAAAATATTCCATTTTCTTTTTCGGTGTCTCTGTTTCTTTTCTTTCTATCGTTCTTCGCCATCATTTTTATGAAGAAATTGTGCGATGGTATAGAATGAGCCGTGGGAGAAGGTCCCGGTTGTGGCAGACCCAGGGATTAGGAAATTTCAGCAAGAAAAATTACTTTTTTTATCGCATGATGTCCTAGAAATATACTTGAAAAATGCAAGGAAAGTTTTCAGATTTCAACAATGCTTTTGCTTTTTAAAAGTTTTTAAAAACTTACATTTCGTTGCCCGTGAAATAGAAAAATGGGATATTCTTATGAATACCGAAATAAATATTTTTAATTAAACTGAATATATATATATATATATATATATATATATAAAAGCCTGAAACTTTTTCAAGGGTCACCCTCAGGCAGGGATTCAAAAAAAGGGATTTTTTCTGTGAAGGAATGCAGACTAAACAGTCAAATAATGATTCCTCGTGACCCGAAAATCGTTTCCGAGTTCGTTTTTGTTTTAATTTCGTTTTCAAAATATTTCTTACTTAGATTGATTACTATATATACATATTATCATTTTCATCTTTTTACATTCTTTAGGAGGGTTTTTTTTACATTTTTTTCTTTATTAATAACAACAACAATGTTTAAATTTATATATGCACTTGTAAACAGTAAATAATATTTGAAAAATTGTCTAATGTCTCTGAAATATTAATTATAATAGTGAATTTACGAACTCTAAGATGTTGCAAACATTGTTAACTCATATTAATGTCACTCTCTTCAGTATTAGAATAAAAGTTATTCTAATACTGATATTGATTGATATTCTAATATATCGAAGAGAAATATTCTAATATTTAAAAAGTCATCTTGAATTAAAAAATTTTAGAATTTCTTATTTGTTTTTTGTTTTTATCACCATGGAAAATTTTTCTATTAAATTGGAAGATTCTTGGCTTTGTTAAAAAAAATGATCACGTATTAAAAAAATTTTATTAAGCCTTCCTCTAGAGCAGAATATAAAATACCAAATATTTTGCCTCTGGTCCATCCAGAGCTGGCGCATAGCTGATTGGACCAATTACTCCCAATTGAGCTCCAGTCCTGAAGGGCCCCATGCGGGAGCACAGTTTAGTCTTAGTTCAATTTTGTGGTTTAATTATAGTGGAGAAGGCAGAAAATGTAGTCTGGACATCATTACGATAGGCCAAAATTTATTAAGAAAAGCTCTTAAAATTATTATTCAAAGCTCTTAAAATCTTTAATAAAATAGTTCCGACTTAAAATCTTTAAATCTTAAAATCTTTAATAAAATAGTTCCGACTATATCAAGGAGAAATTAAAGCATTTTTAAAGCCTGACTTTGGTCCCTAATTAAACTAGCTTTCTAAATCATGTTTTCTTTTCTTTTTTCTATTCAAGTATATTTTTCCACTATTAAAAAATGAATATCGAAATTCTCTGAAGATAAATTATGCAAAAGACAAAAAAAAAATGTCTGCACTTAATTTTTAAAAATTATAAAAATAAATAAGTTAAAGAAATTTTCTGTCCATATTATCTTTCTATTTCCAAATTCGCTTTTTTTATTTTATTCAATCCAAAGTTGAAATATAAAAAGAGGGAGGGGAGCTGCATTGCAATTTTAACGAAAACTAGAACAATTATCCAATGTTTTACCAAATAAGCCCCGCAACTCCTAAGGCCAGCCCTGGTCCACCGTTCATTCTCTCCGCTTTCCATTCCAAATCAAAATGTGAAGTGAAAATACCTTCCCTTTTCGTCACACGTCTAATTCTCCTGCTTCCAATTACGGGTAATTACCTTTTCCGCAGTGTTCCCCACCCAGAACCGAAATAAAACCGGCCCGAAAGGATGCCACAAGAGTCCCCTTTTCTGTTTCTCGTGGCGCGAAATGGATGCATCGCACCGCGGAGACGGAGGCAGGATTCATCAGGGATTCAGATCACGCGCAACCATTAACCACACTACGGTGACTTCTGGCGGGGCTTTCGACTCGCACTTCCCGGAAGAGCGGAATGCCATTTCAATGAAGGAATCGCTCAGCTAGTCTCGCTCCATGATGATTTTGATGCCAAAAGTTGGCGTGATTACTTGGAAAGGAAGAAAATGATTAGGCATTTAATCAGTAGTTTTAGGAGTGATGTGAAAGTAATTTAGAAGGGAAAAGATAAAGTGAGATAATCATGACATACAGATACTAAACTCAATTCAAATGAAAATAGATAGATAAAACTCTTTAGAAATCAATATTTGAATTTTAACCTAATTTCTGTCATTTATACATTTGTCTATCTTTTTCTGCTGATATTTAAAGCGTTCCTTGGAAAATGTTTTAGGGAAAATCCATTAGTTTTCGAATTTTTTGCAAATTTATTCTACGAATTTTTTAAAACATAGAAATGTTAGTTAGGAAACTAATTTATTATTAAAATATGATTCAATAGACGTGATTTTTGTTTTCAAATTGTTATTTTATTTGCGCATTTATGTTTGTTTGTTTTTTGACAGAACAATATAATTCAAGGGTGATATTTTCATGAAAACAATGAAAATCTGGTTTTTTTTTACAATAAATTTAATCAGTTCTGTGGAAAAAGAATTCATAATCAAATCTTTTAAATCTAGTTTCACTATAGTTTCTATCAAAATCTTCTGTCAGATTGAAGATACCAATTGAAGATTAACTCTACGACTTGAGCTTTTGCCAAAATGTTAATTTTATCAAATTTCCTTGTCAAAATCGCGTATTAAGATATTTGTTAATTTTTTTTTCATTTTAGGGAATTGTTTAGAGCGTTGCCAAGAGATAAACAGTTTATGCTTACTTATCAAATAAAATTAACAAATGAAAATACATAGCTTGCTTGCAAATTATTTAATCATATGGTTATAGCTAATATTTATACAACAGATGTTTACAAATAATGGTTTAAAAATCAAAGGAAGAATTTATTTAAAATATAAGATTAATATATTATTAAGAAAGACATCCTATGTGGGAGATTTTTTTGATTTTAAAATATACCAGTATTTTTAGTTAGTATATTGAAGTCACAGTAACCTTATAATAGTATCAGTATCAGTAACTGTATTTACAGTTAGAATGTTAAAGTTTCTGTGACCTTGTGGTAAGATCGCTGCTTCAAATTCAAGACTTATTTTCAAACTTATGTGAGTCTGCTTTATAGTAAATTGGTCATTTAGGGTCAAATATCCTCATGTTGGAGATGTAGAAATTTAATAGGTAAAATAGTGACTCAGGTGCACTTCTCAATATACGATCATTTATTCGTATTGAAATATCATGCAATTTAACTTAATTTTGGACAGTTTAAAAATGCTTTACATATTAAATGATATAGCAAGCATAAATGATATAATTTTAAAAAATATTCCCATTTTCCTGTAACCATTTCTATAATTTTATTAGTCAATAATAAAGCGTCAAGTAATTTAGATAAAATATTTTTCTGAAATGTAATATTTAATGTTTTGCACCCTAACGCCCCTAACGCTATATATATATATATATATATATACACAGCAGAGATCCTTTGAGTATAGAAAATAAACAATTTTAACTTACAATATATGAATCAACTTTAAAAATGAAATTTCAATACATACTTCACAATGATCTTTTCTATGCTATTATTTAAAAAAAGCGATTTATTTTAATATGTTTTGTCAAAGGCCCTTAACATGAAATTTTAAAACCAATTTACAATTTCCATTCATGCATTGATCGAAATAGTAACTGTTCAGAAACCACTTTTAAGTTATAAATTAGCTTTTAAATGCTATCTGATATTATTATTTTTCATTGAAAATTTTCATTTTATAAATTTACAATTAAAAACAAAAAATTACCTAAGTAAACAATATTATGTAAAATATGTAGTAAAACTTTCTGTAGTGAAATATCATGCAATCATATATGTATATAATTATATCATAAAGTAAATGCTATAACCGTTCGATACGCAAAACAAAAAAAAAAAAATAGTATATACAATATCCATAACATCTTAAGAAGATTAGAAACCGAAACCGCAAAATGATGCTTATTAGCCGGATAAAAATGTAGCTAATTCATCAAGATTTAAACATCATGACATGTGAAAGCACCTAGCAAATCAAATCTGTTTGTATCTTGATGCATTTTAAAATGAGTGATAACCTTCTTGCAATAATTTACTTTCTGTTGATTCTGGTGCATAGTATTCGGGTGCTGTGCAATTATGAATTTCCTCTCGATCATAAATAGTTCAGTAACCTGAGAGCTAGCTCTGGCAACAGAGCCTTCCAGCATGAGTGAGACGTGCCGAACCTAAAATGGAATTTGCTCAGTTACCGTGAAGCACATCTTGGCAGGAAACGTGAATTTCACAAAGCTCGAAGTCTTTTAGCCGAACTAGTTATATACTTCTAGCTAATTTTGTTGGTTTTACGAAGTTTTGAAAAGAATTTTAAAATTTTAAATTTGTATAGAATTATAAGTTAAACTTGTTGACGCTTGATAGAATGGTAAAATTTCAAATTTATAAACTATCGTTAAAATTCACAAAACTAGAATTTTATGATGATATTACAGGGTAATTCAAAATGACTGTAGCGGTTGCAACGACTATAACTATTTAATTCGCTCAGACGGAACTTCAAAATTTCCTATGTCCTATGTCTTCCAATTGAAGAACTCAAAGTACGCATTTGTAATGCGTTTGCGTCGGTGACTGCAGACATGCTTCAGAATATATGGCTTGAAATAAACTATATCCTAGAAATTGTCCGTATGACCAAGGGAAGTCACATAGAACATCTGTGACGTATGTATACAAAATTTTGAAGTTCCGTCTACATTATGTGTTAATCTTATCGATAAGTTATTTTTCATTAAATAGTTATTGCCGTTTGTAATCGCTATAATTATTTTGAATTACCCTTATGTCCTCCCCAACCTTTTTTAATGATTTTATTATAATATAATATCGCGGTTGAGCTAATAATGTAAATTAAAATTTTACCGAACTTGATTTGACTTATTTCAATCTGAAATTTATAAAATAGTTATCAAAATTCAAGAGATTTTCATTGTAACTGATATTGGAATTTAAAAAAAAGAATGAAATATTATTTTAAATTAGAAAAGTAATTAATTCTTATTCGTTCAATATATAGCAGAAGAGCTATTTAAATATCATGAATAAAACGTTAATTGAAGATATTGAAGAAATTATAGTATAATGTCGTACGAATAAAATTGGTCTCACTTTCTCATTCATTGAATTTAGCAATGAAGGATATTTCTCATACTATATCCATTAGCTTTATAACAGTCTCAACGACTGTTGAAATGAAATTTATAGAGCTCATAAATTATAATGTAATACTAGTAAATTAAAAATATAAAACAAATGCACCTGAATGAATGAAAATATTTAATTACAACTACAAATTACAATGACAAATTACACCATAAACTAAATTTAAGTAGCAGAATCTCTTTGATTTAATTTGCGGATATTTTATTATTTACATTAATATGAAAAAAAAAATATGATAGTTAAAGAAAATCATCTCATAGTTCAGGATCATTAAAAAAATCTTGGTCTTGTAAAGACATATTAATAAACAGAAATAATTCATTTTGATTTTATTTGCTCATCTTACCAACCGTTATTACTTTAACTATTGCTATTTCGATAAACTGTTAGGGTGCTCTCAATTAATTAAAAAAACATTATCTTCTTGATTATTAAGAAATGTCTAGACAATTACAGGCGGAATAATAATTAATCCTGAATAAATAGATAACAACTACATTTGACTTAAATAGGATCATTCATTAATTATTGTGAATTGATTTTGAAACATATAATTAAATTATTCTACGAATAACATAAAAATGGTTTTAATTAAAAATACTGAACTTTTCATTCTGTAACATAAGATTAGCCATCAAACAATTTATAGAGAAGTTCTTTATGATTTAGCCAGTGTTCTGTAGGTCTTTAAAATGGAACAGAAATCCATGTAAAACTTCTGTAGGAAGGAAACTGTTTATCAAAAAGTCATAGAATAATGTATAAAACTTTAAAAATTATATTTTGTATTTACGAATTCCATAAATTTTATTTCATTCGTTATAAATTTCGGAACGGTCAATGTGATTAATCAATCATTAATCATTTATTAATACTATCCTATTTAAATATTAGATTTGTATAAGCATTTTCATACTAATCGCAATTATTATTGATAATCACCGATTAATCACACGAACCGTAACATATGTACAGAAGTACATATAAATGAACTGAAAAACTATTAATTGTTAAAGATTAATTTAAGCTTAACTTTTTGAATAGAACCTTAGGCAATTAATAGTTAGTGTAGATTTGGATATTTGAATGTTAGGATGCATCCCAGATTACTCCAGATATAGAACCACAAATTTAACTATCCAACATAGATTATATTAAATATTGGGTGTGGAACGGTATTTTGTTAAGAAAAGCAAAGCTATTTTATAAAAAAAAATATTATTCATTAAATATAATTCGTTTTACCTTATTAAATAAATACATTTTATTACGATAATATGAGCCGAAAATCTGTCATCCTCTCCCACTTACTTTATTTCTTCAAAGAATTAACATTCTTATGGTGTATTCCTAGAGAATTCTTGCTTCGCTGTTTTTCCTCCATAAATTTCCTTACTTTGTTTTCCTTCATTCAACGTGCATTTAAAATAATTTATCATTCTTAGGTACAGTAAATGAAACTTCCTTTATTTCTGCACCATTTTTGCATTCCTTTTTTCCTCGTGATGTCAAAGAGTTTTAAATTCATTTATAAGTTTTGTTTAAATTACCTGTTAAATTTATAATTCCAAGAAAGAAAGAAAAAAGATCATTTTTCATAATCAAATGTATTTATGTATGTATGTATCTGATATCAGATATTAAATTAATCTTTCTTGCATATTTTACATGTATTTCTCTTAAGAGGCTGAATTTAATCGTATTTTAATCATTAATTATGAAATAACTATGATATTAAAGTCACGTAGTAGTAATTCATTCTGGCTTCTACGTAAAACGGTTTGCTACATATATTCTGAATTGGAATTTAAAATTGAATAAAAATTTTCCTTATACTTTATTTTATTATTATCACTAAGAAAAAAATAGTTTCAAAGCTACAAAATTATGTATAATTGGTTATTATCATAAATCAACACTTTTGGTTTATTATAGCATGATAATGTTAATTGGCTGTCATACTATCCACAAATTCCATCATGTAAAATGCAAAATCTTCTAAAATGATTTACAAGCAGATTATTGGGTTTTGAGCATTACAAACGGGGAGCCGGTTAATTTTGGGATAGTATATACTCATTAAGAAAAAAAGTTTTTTAAATTAAATTTTTAATTAAAAATAATCAAAAGATTTCACCTCAATAATTTCGGATCAGTTTTTGGCCCTAAAATAATTTTTACGCTATTTTAAAACTTAAAAAAAAAAATTTTTTTAACGTATTTTAGTGATGCTTCTTTTATTTCTCCAAATTTTTCTTTAATTTTAATAAATTTGTAAAAATATTTACAGTATATTTTACGATAATAGTTTTCATTGTTTTTGTCACTGGATTTAAGTTCAGACGCGTTGTAACGGTATTAAATTTATAAATTTGTGCGTGTGTAAGAGTGTGTGCACGTAAGTGCATGTTATCGGTATTATACAATTAAAAATAAAGTCTAAAAATGAAATAAAGATAGACAAAACGACCCCCAAACATTGCTTGACTACTATGTTGGAACTAGAAGTTCAAATCTGCTTTAAATGTATTTAGATAAATAAACTCTGCTAAGAAATAGATTGATGATTGAAGCATGCTTACCTACTTAACGATTTAAATGCTTTGCTTTTTATAATACATCGTCATTTAATTAAATGACTCATTCCGCTTCGGAAATGCGCTCTCTTCAATTAATAATCCATAGAATTCTTAAGGTGTTTGTGGGTTATATACAATTTTTCAATCGGGTGATTTATAAGATTAAGTAATAACCGGATACCTGTAAAATGCACGAGTACGATGATTAAGCATTTAAGAAGATGGTCATCTTAGAAATGTTTTCTTTCTTTCTGAAAAAAGTATTCGCTCCATGAATTTTTAAGCTATTAAAATCCCATTATTATTATTATTATTATTTAGCTGCAAGTAATTCTGTCACAATTTGCATTTCAAATCATTCATTTTCGTTTTATTTTTTATTTTATTTTTAAATTAGCTTTTTTTTAAAATTATTTTTTATGATTTCCTCTTATTATGATTGGAAGAAAATGCTAATTATTCCTCAAGATTTGTCACAAATTTAGATTCAACGCATTCCATAAATTCAGTTATTTATGATGAAATTTTAAAAAAAGATAAAATAACATCAATAAAAAAGACGGATCAAATGATATTATTATTGCAACGTTTTTATATGAATCATACAAAGTATCAAATCAAGTCAACTAGCAATGGAAATGAGTATGGATTTTGACAAATTAAGATGGATCTGGAAAATAGACGCAGATGTTTCGAGGGTGATTATCTAATTTATTTTGAATTACTCCGAGTGCTCGCCACAAAATTGCTATTTATTTCAGATATAATTACATTTAGTAACAGTCAGTCAGATGTAATCGCAGTTTTAGTGTTATGGCTTATTTCATCAAAAGATCAATTTCCAAAGTTTTTTTTAAATTTCGGTTTTTGTTTAAAAATAACTCTATTACAGTACAAATTGTTTTTAGCAACTAATTTTAATGTAATAGATGCCATTTTTAAGGGAATTAATAATTTATTTATAATTTTTTTTTCCTTCTGAAAAATCTAAGAATTATTAGTTTTATTAAATAGGAATTTTATAATTTTACGCTTTTAAAAGGTTGCTTAATGAAACACACTTATGATGATGCATAGTTATACATTACTGATGCTGAATATGTAATTTTTCATTAAAAATAAAAAATGAAACTGGAAAGAGATTGGATCATCAAAGAATATTCTTAAACTCCCTTTTAAAATTGAAATGTTTAGTATGTTTGTGAAGACGAAATACTTCATTCTGTTTTTCAATGATTTCATGTGAGCTAGAATTCTAACATTTTATGCACACTCACATCTGCAGTGACAATATGTTACTTAAATATTTTAAAAACTTAAATATTGATTAATTTTTAATTTAATTATATTTTTATCCCATGTGAATGGCACATGATACAGTGTCTCACAAAAGTGATGGGACACTTGTGCTTTACAAAAGGAAACTGTAATAAAATAAATTAAAAAAACATGTAAAAAATTTTTGTGGGTGTGTTTCATACTTATATTTAGCAACAATTATTACATAGCATATATTTTGTCAAAATATTAAAGTATTAATTTAATAAAAATACAATTGTTTAGAACGGAGCAAAAAATAGCTCACATAAGTGATGGGACACCATTAGATATGCAACAAAAATCGTCTGAAATAAGCAATAAAAATATTTTTGGTGGTTTTATTTTTATTAAAAAGCAATGGGCAATAATTTATAAAATTGTCTGCAGTATTTCTTTCCAGTTTGTTTTGGTATTTTTGTGTTTTTTAGCTCTGTGCAGCCATGAATGCTAAACAAAAAGAAACTTCGTCTGAAATTCGAAAATTATTTGTTAATTTGCATATTGAACGTGGAAAATCTATTAGAAAAACTGCTGAAACAGTTAACTTGTGTCCTTCAACAGTTTTCAATATCATTAAACGATATAAAAAGAATCATATTATTCAGGATAAAAGAAGACCTTACCGACCATCAAAGCTATCCAATGGAATAAAGAGAATTATAGTTCGAAATATTAAAAAAAAATCCAAGAAAGTGTGCTTTTAAAGTTGCTGCTGATTTACAAGCATTATATGGAGTAATTGTTAATCCTGAGACTATTAGAAGGGTAATTCGATCTGCTGGATATCACTGTAGAGTAGACAGAAAAAAATTCTTCGTAAGTGAAAAGAATAGAAAACACAGACTAGCTTTCGCAAAATCCAACATAAATAAGAATTCTGATTACTGGAATAAAGTTATATTTGCTGATGAGAGTAAATTTAATATATTTGGTTCTTTCGGTAGAATCTTGGTGTGGAGAAAACCCAGGGAAGAATTTCGCAAACAGAACTTGGTGCCAACAGTAAAACATGGTGGTGGAGGAGTTATGGTATGGGGGTGTATATCGTCCGCTGGAGTTGTAATCATGTTTATATTAACAGTATAATGGATCAGTACAAGTATATTGACATTTTAAAGCAAAATTTGAAATCTTCAGCACGAAAATTGAACCTTCATAAAGATTTTAAATTCTACCAGGACAATGACTCCAAGCACATTGCTTTGAACGTTAGACTCTGGCTGCCTTATAACTGTCCTGAAATAATAAAAACATCACCACAATCTCCAGACTTAAATCCCATAGAGAATATTTGGCAAGAATTGGAATCAAGAATTCGCAAACATACTGTTTCTTCAAAACAACAATTAAAATCGGTGCTTCAAGAAGAATGGGGTAAAATCACTCCAGAAATCACAAAAATATTAGTCGAATCCATCCCAAGAAGATTAAATAATGTTTTAAAAGTAAAAGGAAATCCAACAAAATATTAAAACCTTTTAAAAAGTAAAATTTTTGAATAAATATTTGATGGAAAAGTTAAGTGTCCAATCACTTATGTGAGCCATTTTTTGCTCCGTTCTAAACAATTGTATTTTTATTAAATTAATGTTTTAATATTTTGACAAAATGTATGTTATGTAATAATTGTTACTAATTTTAAATATGAAACACACCCAAAAAATTTTTGTACATGTTTATTTATTTATTTTATTACAGTTTCCTTTTGTAAAGCACAAGTGTCCCATCACTTTTGTGAGACACTGTATATTCAATAAAAATAATGGTAACATAAGATAAGATTCCATGATATTTATAATAATGAATTATGAATTTAAAAAGTGAAAAAAAGACTAAAGAAGACTAAAATAACTTTAAAATTTTTTTCTTCTTAATACATTAATAAAAGATTGCTTTCAAAATCTCTTTTTATTAAATGCATAAATTTTATGTCTTTCCGAAGGCGGCGACATTTGTACTTATTTCATTCTGAGGTATTTTTATAAATAAATTCTACAATTTGCTTTTCATTATTATAATTTTATGCTGGTAATAATTTTATCATCAATTTTTTTAAGAAATAAGTTTTAAACTTAAAAATTATTAAAGTTTTTTTTTCTTCTGAATTTTGTTTTTGCGCTCGGAGAATACAAAGTTTATTTCCCATTTTAAAGATCCTATATATGACGAATTGATTCTCATTAAACAGAGGATCAAGTATTTCATATTGAGGTAGTGTAAAATTTGGATTGTGTGATTCTGTTCAGTTTCTTCTCTACCATTTAATCAGGATTATAAACTGAAAATTTACATAATGATCCATAGCATAGCTTTAAAACTGGAATGTTCATTTTTCTGTTCAGATCAAGTCTGAAAAGTAATTTATTAATCTAAAGAAATGTATATAGATAGGATAAAAATAGAGAACAAGAGTAAAAAATTGTCTTGCAATCATATTTCTGCACTTATTCTAATAATATATTTATTAATCATGTTCTAATAATATATTTATTATAATTGTTGAATCAACTGCATCGATAAGGACATGATTCCAGACATCGCTATTTAGATATAACTGCGAAAAATTCTAATTCTATATATTTTCAAAATTATTTATTACACTATAAATTATCTGCTGTGAATTAGATTGCACTTGATTATGCTTTGTTCAGTAAGCTAGAGATAATGAATTATTTAGTTTACATAATAAAACCAAAATCCCTAAAATGGTAGTTGACCATCATAGATTACAGTTATGCATTCTTTTATGAAGGTGATAATTAAGCTGGAATACATTTCTATTTTATTAAGATAAATAAAATAATGCTTTCTTTTTCAAAGAGCACTGCTCTTTTATTTTCAAATATATCCTCAAAAAAAAATTCAGAACATATCAAACGTCAGTTTTTCCCCACATTTTCCGTCATTTTCCCCCCAACAAAATCATCGGAATCAAATGTTCTAAAGCATATTTTGGCGCCAATTCAATGTTTGCTGAAATGTGGAGAAAAATAGCAACCCATGAACCATATTTGAAGGCAGGAATCAGACGAGTAATTAATGCATATAAGCAAGAAAACGCTTGCGCAAACAGTTTTCGCTTTAAAATAATGAGTAAGTTGAGAAATATGAAAATGAGTGCGTTAAATCCAACTTCAAGGCGTTTCATTCAACTTGAAATTGAGATTCAGGAAATCTATGGAAAAATGAATGTCATTTTTTTTAATGTTTAAGTGATTGGAAAATAGTGCAATCATCGGTCATTTGCCTTATTTTGCTTTCGCAAACAAAGAAAAGAATATTACAGTTTTGTTATTAAAAATAATGATGCAACTTAATTTTCATGGGCTAACAGCAAGGACTATTTTTACGTAATTCAAAGTTTGTTTGTTTGTTTGCTTGAGTGTTTTACTTATCATAGAATAAATACATAGAAATACTAATCTTTTTACATATAAATATTATTTTTTAGTTGTCTTTTACTTCAAAGGATAACATAAAATTCTCTTTTACTTACTGTATAACATCGTGAAAATGCCATGTCCTGTTTTGTACTAAAGAGAATAACGACTCCTAAAAGAATTATTTTTTTTCGCCAAATAATTGAAAATTTCCATAATAATGTAGTAAAGCAAAAATATGCTTTTAAACCTTTTAGAAACCACCAGTAAGGTTTCTTCACATGCTATCAAATAACGCCATGCTTCGTCCAAAGATCAGAAAATTTCAATAACAGGTATGATAAAGTATCAAATTCCGTTCAACAATTTAATTTCAATCGCGTACACGAGATTATATTAACAAAAAGAATGCATAAAAATAAGACGCCAAATATAAAATCTAGCAATAAAAAATAAAAAAAAAAAATGCATGAAATTTCAAGGGAATTGAAAAATATTTTTTTTCACTAAAATATGTTCAAAATAGACAGCAGAGTTTAATTATTGTTTAATTGTATAAAATTTTAAAAGAATTGTTGTTATAAATATGAATGCACTTCATTGAATTAAAGATTTACTCTAATTAAAAATTAAGTTTTTAATAAAATACATTCATTTAAAGTAGTTAATTTTGAATCTTTAACTTTTCTAGAATTTCTTCTGCCTAATTAATCAGAAACAATGTCTAGAGATCTTGGGAAAATATTGATTAAAGTATTTCAAAAAAATCAAAGTATAAAACATTATCTAAGTAAAATTATTATTATATATGAAAATAGAAAGTTTTAAACCCTATTCCTAAAATTTGATTTCAGTTTATAAATTTTATTCCAAATTAATTAAGAATTTCCAATGTCTAGTTTGTCATCTCAAAATGTTAAAAAAAATGTAAATATAACGTAATATAAGAAAATGAAATAAATTATCCTTGCAATATTACCAAAATTTAGTAATGAAATAATTTTTGAATAGGTGTTGAAAAAAAAAAAGAATGCATAACAATAGCATTAGAATTGTAATCTAAATGTTAACACATTCAACTTTCCTTTGATATTGTATCTCATGAGTTTGCAGTTTCAGTTTAGTTAATGTATTATTTAAAAAAGGGAGACATACATTGGGAATCATGAATAAAAAGTCTTTTCAAAATACTTAAGCATTAATTATGAAAGAAATCTTATGTAAAAGTAATTAGTTCTAGGGATTATCTTTGATTCATTCTGGTATCATAGAAATATAAAATCTTTTATGTAAAATTTTGAAATTTCTTACTATCTCATAGTACCATAAAATTATTTGTTTAAGCTCAGTGAAGTCGAAACTGGTCGTATGGGTTATATCTAGTTATGATATATCTATACTTCCTGTCACGATATGTATCATTGTGCCTCTAAAAGTGTATTATTGGTAATCACATTCGTGATTCCGCACGTCAGTTGTAACAAACAGAATTCTTTGAAAAGTATTTAATAAGAGTTATTCATGTTTCAAGATCGATCAATTTTTTGAATGACGAATGAGAATTTGAAATCTTAAGAAGTACCAATCAGGGATAATAAAACACCTTTCATATAAATATTTCATACGAATGGCATTGTGATAAAATTCATCACCGCGTAAAGACCGGCCTAATCCTTTATCACCCAAAACTAAAAGTGACCATGCTCCATGGAAGATATATTGCCGAAGCTATTGGTTTCAGCAGCCCACATTTTACCTTTGCTTCTCATCCAATTTCTAACGACGCAAAAGAATAGAATCAACAACAAAGAAGAAAATCCCCAGAGGACATTCCGGCGCAATTTCGGCCGATCTTTCCATCTCCCTTTCTTCCCTAATACCCTCCTACCCATTTATATCTAAACGGTTCAATAAGCTATCGGCTATTTGTCGGACAATGCGAACATACCATCGACACCAAACTAATGGCCCTCCGAAGTCTATCATGGTCCACCTCCTTTTGATTTCCTAGAAATGTCAACGGTTCCCGATTCGCCTTAACCGTTATCAATTTTTTTCAGCCTAGAGATATCATTAGGATGCTGGAAGAGTCGCTTTATCGATGAAAGCGATGACGATGGGATCGTCTTGTTTCTGTGAAATGTGATACGATCTGATTCGATTTCCGCAGAAGGCATCCACCACGCACTGCTGGTGTGGACGTAATTGTTTTCTTTATTTGTTACGACATCTGATAGGGCTGTTCTCATGTGCTTTCGGGCCATTATGTGAACATTGTTTCTTGTTTAGTATCGATGAAGATTCTAAGGTTTTCAACTTGACAGAGGTTGAATGCAAATGCATTTTTATAATTCTTTTGATACTTAGAAGTGCTCATGTTTTGCGTGTTGATGTTTCTCATAGTTAGATTTCCGGTGTGTATTTTTTTATAGCTCAAATTGCTTTCGGAGTACAACTTATTATGAACTTCGCAGAAATCTGAATCGTCGTTCACTTTTATTATATCCATAAACTGAACGACTATTAATTGATTCAGTTATTACACTATAAGGCACCTCACATATGGGGATGATATACTGGTATAGAGAGGGGCTCTCAATTCTCGGTGAGTACATTATAACTGTGAAATAGAATTACCTTTACTTTCATTAAAGATCGTTGTCTTCTGAGGGAGGGTTATATTGTGAGCGGCGATGGGCATTAGTACTCATCCTTAATATCCCTCATCCCACTGACAATTATTCAGATTTCCCCGGATGCTTAGGTTTGGGAAGAGTAAATCTGAATTGAATATTTAATTCATCTGATAACATGAAGTGAAAATTTTTTTCACTCCATGGAAAAAAATTATATCAACATAATTAAATTTTGCCAATATTATTAAAGACTGATAAATTTATATTGATAATTATTGAAAAAAGAATTGGTGTTAAGGTTTTTTTTTCAATAATTTAATTAATTCTTTAATTCTCAATATTTTCATTTTTACATATTTCATTTGAAATCTGATACATTTCCAAAACCATTTCATTAAATATAGTAATTTATTTCTTATTGAATGTGTTCCAATCATAAAGCAATTTTCTAGATTTCTTTTTCTCTTCATTTGCTAATTAACACGCATACGTAGTCCTTATTAAATACTAAAATATTTTATTCACAATTTTCAGAAAATGTTTCTAATTTAAATATGTTATATTTAAAAAATTAAATTTTAAAGTGATTGCTATCATTTGTATTCTATTAATACTACGTCATTGTTACAACCATAATATTGTATGTCAAATTTGCCAAAATATTGTACTGATGCAAGACACTTATGATTAGTTCCTTCATCTACTTTCCTTTAGCTGTTACAAAATGCCATATGTTATTTTAATCACGATAATTTAATAATCAAGATAAAATATCATATGTTTTGTTGTATGAAGTTTTTATATAACATTTTGATGTAACATAGTCAATTTAGACTAGTTTTAATTCATAACTAATTAAATATTTTTTCTGCCTAATAGAGTTTTAAAAATTTGATGGCAAATAAACGATTGGTGTTCTTACATAACCTGAACTAATAATTAAACTATCTCTTGTTTACTTTTCAGCAGGTAGGAAGGAATACTTAAAAAATTAATTAAAGAAAATTCACTTTTCTTTTTATATTTACGTTATGTCATTGGCTTTGTATATCTAAGAAAATATGTAATTTTTCTGTGCTGATATGGAGGAATAAAATCCAGGATTAAAATGAATAAGGCAGATAAAACGCATTTTTACTGATTATATTAATTTTTAGAAGTTAGTGAATTATACTCTCATGCTAAATGTGCAGTGAATTTTGTTTAATCAGAAGAGATGAACAAAAAAAAAATTCTTGAAGCATTTCAATAATAATACAAAATTAATACACGTTTGATTTTCTTATGAAACATATATAAAAGCTTAAGCCGATACTAACAACATTTTTCAAAACAAATTTAACTATATCTTTTTTTATAATATTTTTCTCTTGGGCGAAATTTTATGACTAAAAAGGCTTTTATTTTGGATTTTGATTCAAATCCTCTTTTCATTCAATTCCAATTCAAGCCAACTTTATTTTGAATTCCGTTCCAAAGAATGCTTTATATATATATCTATACTTATAATAAAGCTCAATGTGTGTGTGTGTGTTGGCGCTCTACAGGCCAGACCATTCAACCTACAGCTACAAAATTTGGCATGTGTATACCTTGGAGGCCGAGAATGTGCACCTGGGGGTTATTTTTTCGAATTTTTAACTAGAATTTTATTTATTTAAAAATTAAGCGAAATTTTGATGTGTTTCTGCTATAACTGACGAAAATGTTACCGCACAAAAAAGATTTTTACATGAAGTTAAAGATAAAAAATTTATCTTTTAAATGATACTACTGTTTTAATCTTAAAATTAAATTTCTATTTTTAATGAATTTTTAAATAAATATTTTAACTATGTTTTTCAATAATTTTTTTCGTCAAAAATAAAAATTAAAATTAAGCACGTTTCACATTCATGGGAAAAAAATAGCTTTTTTGAAAGTGTTGCCATCACTCTAACTGAAAATAAATTAAATCTTTTTGAAAATGAAATTTGCAAAAATATAATTTTCGGCACGTCTCTTTAGGAAATGAAACAAATATGAAATATTATTTTTTCTAAAAAATAAATTCAAGAAAAATTATTTTATGATCTTTTACACTCTCTATACAGGGTGTTTATTTAGTCCCGGACCCATTTTGATGTTTAATGACTCATAAAATAATGAAGATATAAACAAACTTATGGCATTTATTGATGGAATAACTCATATATTTTCCTTTTCAGGTTTGAATATTTTTACTTTAATAAATATCGTCTGCGCGTGTTTTTAATTTCACATAATTTCATTTTCCAGTCTAAATATCTGTACTTTTCTAAATATCGTCTGCTAATTAATTGCATTTTTCTCTCTTTTGTTTTTGGCAACTACTGAAATGTTATGTTTACTTTTGATGTGTTTGCTCTATGTAGTACTTTTGTATGTGATGTTTTATTCGAGCGGATATTAAGGAGAATGCATACACCACAAGAGAAAGCACAGATTTTATGGTGGTCATAGAGTTAATTTCCAATGAACTAAATCACTGACTTGTAAGAGTTAATTTCCAATCACTTAAACTGACTGATTTATGAAGATTTGAATATCACTATTCAATAAAAAAAGGATAATTTTAGATTTTCCATCGATCGCTTCAAAGAAAATACGCCAATCAGCGCGCAGGTTTCTCAAGATTAATTGGCCTAAGATTATGAAAATGGTGAGTTTTTCTAAATTTTTAACATTTAAAACTTCATAAATAAGTCTTAGTTGATCGTGGAAAATAGAAACATTCATTCATTTATTTAAAATTTGGTGTGTCCAGAATATTTATCAGAATATGATACCTTAATGCATTAAATTTAGACTTCATAATTTTTGAAATATATTTATAAGCAGGAACAAAATATTATTATTGATTTCATTTCAATCCTTTTGAAAGCAAAACTAAAAACTGAATTTTATACTCATATTCAATAATAATGATAATTAATAAATAACAATAAAGATGACAAATAAAATAAAGCGCTTGGTTTTATTAAAAAATATCTTAATATTAATTGCAATTTCGTCATTTACATTTTAAATTAAAGTTGAAGTTTTACCGGAAATGGCAACAAATTAGCAAAATATATATACTAAATTGAACGAAACGATCTAAACAGTATAAGTTTGGTATGACTATCAAAATTTGAAGATTAAAAATGTTTTGTTTGAGAATCCTTTAAGAGACCAGTTACTTAAAATATTTAATTGAAAATTGTAGCGAGCGGTAATTCTGGTGTACCGGCTGGTCGCCAAAGGCGGCTAGTATATATATATATTAAATTAGGAATAGCAAATTGAGTTTTTAAAATATTTTGATAAAATTAGTATTAAAATTTAAAATAAAAATATCAAAGATAAGTAAGGATAGATTTAACACTTTTTAATTGAGCGATTACGTATACATTTCTTTCTTTTTAAAATTGTTTTACGGATCAAACTTCATGATCAAAAAGCATTTTGATTTTTAACCGGGCCAAATCTGCAGATAAAATAGCGCCTTTAATTGCTCCATTTCTTTTCATCATGTTTCTGAATATTTTATACTATCTTAATTTAAATTCTTACTTAATAACTCTTTCAATTTCAACTAAATCAATTTACCGAAGGTTGCTAAATATTCAGAATGGAGTCTTTCTCATTTGTAATGTCAGGAAGGTCGAATAGAAATCAAACTACGTTTTTAATTCGTCTTTAAGTCCACAAATTGAGGCATAGCTTAGCAAAATAATTACACAAATGGATCAAATCAAATAATCACCAAACGAAATACAGCAATTACTAGGAAGAAACTAAAACAAAAGCAACTAATCCAAAACCAGAGGCAGGAAATCAGGAAGGCAGGCGACCCAAAGGACAGTAGGAACCTGATTGCGAATGATTACGTATTCGGTTGACAGGCGTTTGTTATAAATCTCTCGATGAAATGTGTGGTTGCAGTGACATACGAAGATTGCCGAAGCTTTAAGCAGTGATGAGTGGTTTTGTTCGAATTACACTGAAGATGAATCGTTTTCGCTTGTCATTTGAGCCGTTTTACCTACATCAGTGTTCAGGAGTTATGTAACATAGAAATTTCCTTTAAAGATAACTAAATCTCCACAAATAATTAATAAACAACATGGTTAAATAATGTAATTGAAACAGTTAAATGATATAATTTTTCTTTTGGAAATATAAATCATATTTCGATTGTTGTGGGGCCTGCTTTTTAATCACAAAGTGAATTTAATTGAGTTTGAAATGTCTTTTGATTTATTATTCTATGCAAGTAACCATTTAACTTGGAGATGATAAAACGGCACTCAGACGCCAAAGCGACCATATTGTTTTCAATGCCGATTATTTATTCGTAGTATAAATCTAATCAATCAGTTGATTTAGTTAATTATAATAATATTTCGTTTTGAAACGATGTGTGATCTCGAGATGGTCCTTGTGAAGTAAAATTGGATATTATATTAAAATGGCTGAGCTGATGATGTCAGACCCATCATTTTCTTTCCAAAATTTTAGATTTCATCATTTGGAAGGGTGATCGATTCACAGAATATATTAAACTTACATATGAGGCCATAACTAGAAAAACAGGGCTTCGAGCTTGGGACTTTCAGATTTCAAAGACGAAGTTCTATTGCAAATCAACATCAACGTGATTCTGCCTTCAATACTTCATTTTACTACACATTTCTTATATCAGTTCAAATCGAGATTTATATCCATTTAGTTCGGTGATCGTCGAAAATAAATGATGTCATAGTCACATGACAAGCGTAATTTCGAAATCTTACTCCGTCATGTCTTTGCTCTTCGGAGAGAAGTGTAACTCGAACCAAAATCAAATTGGCGGTTTACACCGACGTAGTTTTAAGTTTAAAAATTCATTTGATGATATTTATATTTCATTTTTGAATTTCTTTCAAGAATCGATTGATTCTTAAATAATGATAGAATTGGTAGTAGATTATGTTACAACACATGTTGCAACAATATATGAATTAAAATTATATAGTCTATAAGCAATTCAACTGAATTTGTGAGAGTAAGTAAGTTCTTGTGAGTTTAAGTTATTAATTATGAGTTAAAATTTATTAAAGGTTTAATATAATAGTACATCGGGATTAAAGTTTAATTACTTATTGTTTTTATGGAAGACTTCACAAAATAAAATTATTTATTAATTTATTATTAAAAATGAAACATGAATATCGATTATTTATTATTGGTTGAAAGTAAAGAAGCATGTTTGTTACTTATTACTTCTTACCAAAATAAGTCTTTAACAAAAAAATAATCTTTAAATTTCTTAGTAAGATCTTTAGATTTCTTAAAAAAGATCATTGAAACATGAAAAAGCCATTTATTGTAATTTAAATGAAGCAAGTTATTCCAGATAGTAATTTTAGCATGATAATATTAATACACTTATATATCATCCCTAAACTACGACATGCATAATGCGAAATGCAGGATGGAAAAAAAAAATTCAAAATGATCTACAGGAAGGCTGGACTGAATTCTGCTGGAGCAACTGAATGCAGCTCTTTGATAATTCTTGAATTAAGTGGTCATTAATTAAGGATTTTTTTTGAAATATTAATCAGATTTTTAATTAAAAGTTTATTAAATTTTAAAGCTTTTCTCTTGTAACTTTAAAGCATATTATTGTACAAAAATTAACACAATAATTTAACTATACTAATTTAAAATTTAAAATGAAAAGATTCCAATTTAATTTCTGAATAATGTATTCTCTATCTTCAATATATTTTTAAAAATATTTTTAGTACACTTTTCAACACTATTTTTTATTGCGTTAGTTACGGATTTTATTTATTTATTTCGCACTGCGATAGTATGAAATACATTTTTTGTATGTGTATACTATCGCTTTTATATAGTTAATAGAAAGTTTTTAAAAAATAAAATAAAGATAAACGAATCGAGTCTAAAACATTATTGTACTAAAATGTTTCGGAATTAAGGCTCGAATTTCCTTTATTTTTTAAAATTTTAATTGCATAACTAAATGGTATAAGGAATATTTTTCTCACCACGAAAATAAGAATATAGAAAGCGAATCATTACTCAAAAGTCAATTTCATTTGTAACAATCACCATTTTATTTCTAAAAAAATAAGGGGAAAAAAACACTTTCATCACTAGAGATAAAAAGTAAAGATAAAATAAAGTGCGATCATAAAACAAAACTTAAAATAATTGTCAACCTCAGTTCCAAAGTTTCCTTTTCGTTTGTCACATGTCCGTACTTTTCCCACACCAGTGGCAACACCACATCCATAACAATTTGGCTCAAATTCCCCCACAAAACAACTCCTACTGCGCCTTCCAATTTTCTCCTTCACTGATTGCCACCACCGAAAAACAACATCCATACTCTGAAGGAAGTTTATCTGAGAAATGATTAGTCAGTACGACCTTTACAGTTCAACAGCATTTAATGTACATTTCTATAAATAATAGAAACAAGAGAAAAAGCATACGTGTATTTCCCTTCCCTCGCTGAAGAAAATAGCGAAGTTCTGCTCTTTTACGGAACATTTGTGTAACTCGCGCTTGGCTTGGCAAAGAATAATCCGATTAAGCTATCAGCTAAGCTCGTTCAAGAAGTGAGGCTTTCTTCAACTGCTTCCCATTATTGAACAGGGTTTTTTCATTTATTTTTCTCTGTAAGGATCGTCGAAACTTTGAGAAAATCTTTCATGTTTGACAAGGCTCTTAACGGTTACCTCCATTACGGGTAATATTTCTTCTGTGGTATCAACAGACGAAGATTATCCGCGAATAACAAGGCCGTACGCCACTCTTACAGCAGTGATATGATTTATTTATCACTGAATTGCAAAATTATATGACAGTGAAATAAGAAAAGTGATGTGTTACTTGCATGGTTAAGGTCTGTGGATGAAATAATGATATTATGTATGTAGATGGAAAAACAGTTTTATTATTGATAAACTACGCAATACTGATTTTAATTATCTGTTACGATAATTAAAAGCTTTTATAAATTAGCCGTCTTTGACAATTAGATAACTAGTTTTCTAATTTTAGGTCCATAAGTACAAAATATTGCAAAAAAGGAAGAGTTTCTAAAGCATATACTAAATGTTTTACAACAGTTTTGAAACAACATGCTGCGTTAAGAGCATACAAATTTAAAATATTGTTTTAAATTTGAACAATAAAAATGCTCTCAATAGATAGGCATAATTATAAAGTGACGAAATAATTGGCGAAATCGGTCCGAAATTGTTAAACTCTGTTGAAGTTTTGGTTTGAGATAATTTTTGAAAATGAAGGACAGGTGGAGCAACTGAGCGATGATGATGCATTTAATTGTTGCATGCTCAAGAGAAGGTATTTTAGAAATTTGCAAAACAATATTTTTTTTTTTACCTCAATAGAAGAAACCTATATCAGAAGGAGAATTTTTTATCCATAGAAACGCATGTAAAAGATTTTAGGCCTGCATGCACAAGAAATCTTTAATGGAATAGGATCTTGAATCCGATATTATGCTACTAGGCCACTGCATAGTAGGCAGCATTAAAGCAATTACATCAACTTTATAGTGTTAAGGGAAAATAATAAAAGAAGAACAGATCTGGAAAATTAAAATCAAAAATTAAATTTAATTTAATTTCTATAACCTGGATTTTTTTTGCAAAGAATTAAATATATAAAGAAATTATTTTAATTAATATATTTTAAGGTCTCGTTCCTTTCAATTTAGGCCTACCTCGCTTTAAATGAAAACACGCATTTACACTTTTCAGTAAAGGTATTCAATAACAATTTAGAGTTATTCTGAATTTATTGAGTCCTTCTAAGTAGCAACACGCTAAAAATTATCACTATAAAAATGCTTCTCTACTTTCTTAATCATTAGAAAAGAGAAGAATAACAGAAAAGAGAAAATTGTAAGTTCTCTTTTCAATCCTTTGTAAAGAGAACTTGAAGGTTTTTTTTTTAAACTTATAAAACTAATTTTCCCAAAGTTAAATAATTCACAAGAGGGCAATAAGATTGAATATTAGACAGCCCTTTGAAATGTCTTTAAAAACATGAAATACATTCCTGAGAGGATTAAACAGAAGTCTATTATGCACTTCTATTTGTGAAACAAAATTATGGCTACTTATATATCTTCTGGTAAATATTTTTCACTTTTTATACTTAAAAATATAGAAAGATTTTGCAATCGTTAGAAAAATTGGCTGACCATTATTCTAAGAAAAATTATTTATTTCCTCAGTTAATAATCTCAGCTTAAAGTTGTCTGAACAAATAAAGCTTTTTTTTTTTTTGTTTTTTTTGTTTGAAGATACCGAATAAAAAAATACGAAATATTTGTGCTAAGGAATAAATAGGTTGTTTTTGTTTTATAAACCTTGTGTGAAGTGCCGCTACCTTTCAAAAATTTAATGTTAATTCTTGAATTTTCGTATGATAAGATTTAAAAGAGTAAAAAAAGTATTCAACCAACACACGAAACCTTCCATGTATAATTATAATAAAGCTCAATGTGTGTGTGTGTGTGTGTGCGTGAGTGAGTTTGCGCTCTACAGGCCAGACCGTTTGCCCTACAGCTACCAAATTTGGTACATGTATACCTTGGAGATCGGGAATGTGCACCTGGGGTCTCTTTTTTGAATTTTTAATTATTAATTAAAAACTAACTTTTCCGTCAAAAAAAAATTCTCTTTTCTCACCGCCATAATAGTATGGCTTCAGTTTTTTTTTTCCACGCAAATGAGGTTAGGCTTAACATTTTTCGACCGCTTATTTTAAACGATTCTGTTTATTTTCTTAATGTTTGATGCATTTAAAATTAAACATTGTTAATTAATCGATCTTTCAGATTTATTATGAAGTACTTTTAAATTAAAATAAAACAGAATAAAGGAAATTAAAGGTTTCTAATCTGCATAGCGTTATCCCAACTGGCGTAGAAAATTTACGCATTTTCGTTACCATAACTGGCGTTGAAAATTCATACATGTGCATTGTGTTCTGATTGTTGACAACTATTTTCAACGGATTCGGACTTGATTTAAATTATTTTTAGGTTAGTTGTGCGCATTTGTAATTAAATTGTATTTATGTTTTTTTTAACCTGTTTGTAATTAAATTGTATTTTTTAACCTGTTTTCGATTGATTATTTTAAACGATTCTGATTATTTTCTTAGTGTTTGATGAATTTAAAATTAAACATTGTTAATTAATCGATCTGCTCATGACGAAGCTGAGAAAATTTTGTTGAAAATTCTTGAGAAATTACATAAGTTAAGAAAGTTAATCTTTAGTTCCCATAAAGTTTAAATGCTGAATGACTATGTTTTCAGTAATCATATGTTTAATCATTACTACTTTAATTTAAAGCATAAATTCTACAGGAGCTAACAGAAAATTAGAGATATACAAATTACATTATGGCTGAAGCCTTTATAATATTATGATTGAATTATATGACTATCAAAATTTGAAGTTTTAAAATGTTTTGATTAAGAAGCTATTAAAAAAGAAGTTACATAAAATATTTAATTATTAAAATTTTAAAGAGCACTAAGCGAACTGACTGGTTGCCAATGGCGGCTAGTATAAAATAAAGGAAATGAAGCATCTAAAAAAAGATTCAGCTCTTTGCTTTATAAGTCATATTTGTTAAAACATGAACACGAATTTGTCGTTGTTAAATTAAAAGCATAATAGATAAATAACTCAGAAAACTCTAAATTGTACGTCAGATACTCTTAATAGTGAGCGCCAGTAATGGTTAGTGATAGCGTTGCGCGTCTAATCAAAGAACTCTGCGAAAATCTCTTGTCTCTTCGGTACTGACGCGTACTGAATGTGTGAATAATCTAGCATGTGTACATGAAGATTGATAAGTCTAATCCCATCTTTCTTTGGGTTGAAGACCTTTCTTTTTTCCGAGTACTTGAAATTTAAAAAAAAATCGGAAGTTTTTTGAAAAGATGCATTCAAATTATTTTGTATTTTAAAAATATATTACGATTTAAATGTTTGAAGTAGATTAGAAAATCTATTAACAAAAAACTTTAAATTAAGAAACATATTTTATTTTACCATGCACTTATTTGACTCACAAACCTTTTCAAAAAAGAAGAAAAGCAATTATTACGCTTTTATAATCATGGCGTTTTTGCCATTCCCGTCAGATGAAAATACTCAATGTACTATTAGTTGGTGCGCTCTGTAACAGATGTAACAATTTTAGAATGTTTTCTGTATTTTCCTGTAGCGATTTTTTTTTAGCCGTAAATAACGAAATGGGTTTTCTTATCAATATCAGATGAAGATAAAATAAATAAATAAAAAGAAGTTCGCAATTAAGAATATGAGAAGTTTTCCAGAGCATCTATTGTTTGTGGTAGTTACACCATTAATATCATATTCATTCAATTTTGATAACTCTATAGAGATTATTTTGTCGTTATGAATATTGAAAAAGATTTTTTAAAACTAATATCAGATAATAAATAATAATAAATAAAGTAACAAAATGGAAAGAAATTCCCTGCTAAGAATAGGTAAATATAAGAAATATCCAAAACATTTATTTCTGAAAGTAATATCAGCAAGAATATCACCTAAATAACTTCAAACATCACAGAAGGTGGGTTCAAAGTTCAAAGTCATAAGTGACTGAAACGAGCGGCTGTCATTTGAAATATGCGTAGCATGCAACGGCTGTTGCATGTGAAATTTCTCTTACAAGATGCAGGCCTTATAGAATTTCTCATATGAGCGAACTCGCTGGAGAATGTGCGAAATGGTTACAACTCCTTTGTGATCGAAATCATACAACTAAAAATGTCAACAGCGGTCACCTGCGACCGATATTATGCATATCCCCCAAAAGAAGGCGTGAAAGGTGTTTGTTTGCACAGGGGAAAAAGGAGAATAAGGGGCGGATCGACCCCTGCTGCTTCCCCTACCAGGGGGCCACATGCCACCGAGTTCGCTTTCAGTCGTGGGGTTTTCTGACCTTTCGTTTGATATGTCAAATAATTTCAGAGTTTCATTATGAAATGCATTATTTGTCAAAGGACATGAATTTCATTGGAATTATGACATGAACATTTAAAAAAAATATTGTTAGCTTCAATCAGATATACTGCAAGAGACATGAAGATAAACGGTGCTCATTCAAGTCCTAAAAATAATTTTTAGCCACCTCATTCCTCGCTTCTTTTGGCTTATGAGCAATAAAAAAAATTTTTTTTTCTTCTTCGCAGCGCTTCCGAAGACGCGAGACCTGACCCACGGATTCTTTTCGTAGTTCCAATGGTCTAGTGAGGCTTATTAAAGCCATATCTATTGTGTTTTTTCACCTTTTTAGGACTTCATTCGCCGACTTTCGACTTTCTAAAAGTTGAATAAGCATGAAATTATTGCCTTGTTTGCTTAACATGACAATAAAATGAAGCCACTTCCATATCTATATGCTCTTAATCCAATCCTTAATACGTGATTGTCTATTTTCCTCCCTTTCACTAATGGAGGTAGCATAGTTCTGCTAATTAGGGCACTTTTTAGTTCTAAGGAAAAATTGCAAAAAGTAGAAAATGTTTGATGCAAATTTAAAATTTATTTAAAACAAATTTATTAAATGTTGAAAATATTAAATATCTGTTGGGAAATAATGCAATTCACATACATAATAGTTTTTAATAATTCAATGATTAAAATTTATTAAATAGCCTGTTTTTGATTCAGTTTCTTTATACTTGGATAGTCTTTTTCATTTATACATAAAAGTATATGTGTTTTTTTCCTTACTTTAATTTATTCCAAAGTATTTTTATCTCAATATTCTTTGTTGATTAAAATGTAAAAAGTTCTCATGGATAAAAGAATAATGGTTATTTAAGGAATAAATTAAAATTTAAAGGCTAAATAGCAATTAAAAGAAAATCATTTATAAATAATTTCCATTTTAAAATCTATAAATGATGAATAGGTGATAAATTAATACGCTTTGAAATGTAATATGATTTCCTTTATCTCCATTCTCATTATTTTCTGTACCCATTTATCTGCTTTTTGCTTCTGCTCTTTTACACTCGAAGTTTATTAACATATTACTGATTAGTTCTATATAAAACAATTGCTGCTAAGTTTTCAACTCCTAGAAGTTATAATTATTTGAATTTAAACCTCTGTTTAAATTGAAATAATGATAATGGCGGAAGTCTGACCACTCATCAAATGTAATGCTTTTTTTAAGGAATATAAAATCTTCAATTAAGATGGGAATTTTGAGTAGTTTAATTAGTTTATGATTTAAGTTTTTTTTAAAAGCCTTTATGTATAAAAGTGATTGAAAAAAGGGATTTAGGTAATTGACCTACTTGCTTCGGGTGAAATTTTTTTAAAGCACCATCATATTTTAAAGCATCATCAAAAAACAATTTGTTTCAGCTGAATACTTAAGATTATAATAAAGTAATAATAATTTATATAATAAAAGTAAATTCATTTATAATAATAAAATTATTAGTACAATAGTAATAAACAGTTTTTAATTCTGGATTCAAATTTTATTTATATAGTTTACGTCTCAAATTGCCCTGTACTTCAGATAAAAATATATTAGGCATAGCTCTTTTGTATGAATTATGCAAATATAGATTTCTTAAGTAGGAAAGGAAAAGGCTATTAATTAACAAGCATGGTGTATCTTTCGCACAATAGCAATGCAGATGGAATATCAAAAAACTTCTTCTCTTCTCTTAATTATCAAAGAATCAAACTTTATAAAAAAATAAAGAAGGATGCTCATGACTTCTTTTAATGTTTTTTTAACAAAACGGAACAAAATCAAAAGTGTAAGCGAATTAAAGTAAATCTTTGAAAATGATACTTGTTTTCAAACTATAATTATTATTACAAGGATTAACAGGATCATTGGTCGATCTTATGAAATGGTCCTAAGTCTTCAGTTAGCAATTTGTTATATAAATGATTTTTCTGTCAAATATTCTAGATTTATTTGACGATAAAAGTAAATATGAAAAAAATATTACTAGTCTAATCAATCTGAAACAAAAATAGTTAAATTTGATTATAAAAAAAATCTGCACTTTTTATTAGTTTCTAATAGATATAAGAAACTAATTTTCAAAATGAAAGCATACGACAAAATGCTATCATAAGCAGAAAAGAAATATTAGTTTTAAAGAATTTTATTTTCTGAAGTTGGATCTAAAAGATCAGGTCTTTCAGAGGTCATATTATTCGTGAAAAACATCTGAACGGTATATAGTTTAAATCATAAGTTATAATTTTAAAAAAAAGTTTCTTTTTTTTTCTTTTTTTTTCTCTTTTTTTATTAATTTTTTTCCTGCGAATATTTATAGCTGGATAACTATTTGCGCTTTACACGATGCAACATGCATCATGCAAAAATCATTCAAAATACTCTATAGAGTAGATCATTGGATTTGGCACTTGCTTAATTCTTGAATTTTAAGTGCTCTCTAGAAAAGTTTTCCAAAATTTCATTAGACTTTTTTATTAAAGATTAATCAAAAGTTTTACAGTTTACCTCAATAACATCGGAGCATGAAACAACAAAAATCACTTTCATATCACTTAAAAAAACATTTTTTTTTTCAAATTTCCAGTGATATCTATTTTATTTCTATGTAATTTTTTCTCTAATTTTATTATTTAAAAAAATTTTTAGTATACATCACAAAATTGCTTTCCATTATATTAACTTCTGGATCTATACTCACTCGCATTGCGACACTATTCATCAACTTTTTTAAGTGTACATTTCACTACTATGTACTTTAAAGCCATTTTTAAAAATAAAAAAAATGACAGAATAAAGATAGATTAAGTCCAAAACATTATCAAGCTATAGATTCAAATATCTCTCAAAAATCTTTTTAGCATATACCATTTTAAACAGAAAAGAAGAATTTTTAAGAATAGTCAGTATAACAATGCTGATCTTTCAAATGATAGCAAATTTTGTACAAGACTAGAAGTAGAAGATAGGAGAAAGAAAAGAAACACGGATTGGATATTTGAAGTAGTATTAAAGCCCCTTGGTACGGGTGACTTGTCTAAATATTAGCTTTTCAACTACAAGCGTTCCCTTTGCCACATGAGGTGGATGATTGACATTCAATCCAAAAGAAACGTCTATAACTCGCGACCCTGTTTTGATTAAAATAGGCCTATCATACGCTTTCCTAGTTCGCAAAGGACCATCGTATTGAAAGGCCACGGATATGTTTTCCTTGGCGAACAACTGATTTTGTTTCCTTTCTCGAATCTCACCGGTGATGGCTGGCTTTGTCATGATATCTTCCTTCCTTCGTACACTAGAAAAAATTCTTTTGTGTTGCCACAAGGAAGGGAAGAGAATGGTGACTGTAATAATAAGAAAATCAGATTCGAGGGTGGCCTTCGGAAAAAATTAGACATTTGTGAGAGATATTTTTGGAAGGCTTTTTAAGAATGATAAAGTTGAAAAACCGAAGAAAAGTAAACATCTTATGTCAATAAAATGATAATATTTTTTTTCAATTTATTCTCTTTAAATACAAAGTATTATATATTTTTAAAAAATTAAATTATTTATTTTAAATGCAAAGCTGGAATTCTTTTATCAAAATTTTTTATAAGACATACGCATAGTACCGTTTAAACCCCCTTTTTTATATGAAATTTTTCTTTTATCTTCTTTTATCATCTTGAGGTTCGCTGCTAATGTTTTATGCTTCGTAATTTATATCTGATAAAATTCGTGAATAAAAAATAATTTTAAGTATGAATTAAATTCTTATCTAGAAATTAACTAGATTCTTATTTAGGTTAACTGGATTCTTATCTATTCATTCTGGAAATTTGGATAAAACCGTCTTTTTTTTTTCATATTTAATGACTCTTCTTCAAAGTATTGTATATTACAATCAAAGCGAAATAAATATCCAGTGCTAGCACCTGGTTCTCTGTTTGAATAAAAATGGACGTAAATTCAAATGCACCCAAACACATATAATTTTGTTGATTAGAGGAATTTTTTTCCATGCAGCTCCACAAAAATCCTAATTTAATGCATTTTTTTCCAAATATTTGATAGCGATGGGAAAAAATTAAAAATGTCAATTTTAATTGCTTAATTTTTTCTATTTTTTAAATCAATTGCATCATTAAGACAAAAAGTAATAATTAAATAAACGACAGAATAAATTAGAGATACTTTTTTCATTATATATTATATAAACTGTTCTCGGAAACAGAAATCAACTTCCAGGCCTGTTAATGCAGCCCAAGAAACAATGAAGATGTATCAAGGAATTAAATGAAAAACAAAGAGAAGGTGATGAACATCTCAATAATGAATCCTTTTAAAACGATAATGACATTTAATACCAGAATGATAAGAAGGATGATGATTGTAAGAGCTTTAATAACACTAAATTATGCGCATTAAATATTTCTTCAACATAACATTTAGATAATTGCTTTTCAATTTTTTAAAAAACTATTAGATTTGAATTTTTACTTGCAAAGATGAAAGCAACTTCCTTGTGGACTTTTCGAACGTGTTTATAACCTTTAAAATATATATTTAGAGTTAATATCTTTTCTAATTATTATCTAATATGCAGTTTCAAGAAACTTATAGGGAATATATTCTTCTAATTGTGATCAGATAATAATAAAAAAAGAAGTAGAACAAGCTTACCATTCATTAAAATTTAATTTTTTATAAATTAACTTTTTGTTTTATAAATTTATTAATTGAATTACTATTTAATTTTTTAATTCTTCTGATAGTATATTTATATGTACAGAGCGTTCATTAAATGTGTCATAAAGCAGACAAAAATTTCAATTATTCGTGATCGTTTAGAAAATTTATAAATCGTGAGTCATATAACCCTTATTGATTTTAAATGTATAAGTCTATAACTGCAATTAAAAAGTATTTTACTAGAAAGAAAGAACCATATTTTATTTAGTTTAAGATAATGAATGTTCTGCTGAAAAAAAAAATTATATAATTTAAATGCTTACATAATACTCGATCCTATTAATCCTACTTAGCAAAAAAAAAAAAAAAAAAAAAAAAACCATTATTATTTTAAGTAAAGATAATTTCACCTTTCAGACATAAAAAGTGAGATTACTAAAACATTAGAGAGGACCATTTGCAATTTCTTTGCTTCTAGTAGCGGGTTTCCTTTTAACAAACTTTCCAATGAGACTACAGTCCATTGCTGACCACATCGTTTCCGTTTGAATCGTACGTCTTAAATACGTACAACATAGCTGATACATTTAAATTCATTATTTTTTTCTTGAATTTGTCTATAGATAAAACCATTTCTCTGTAAATTGACTGCTTTATCTTGATTCTACAAGGAAAATTCATATTTCTTTCCAGACGATGCTTAACTGACTAAATTTTATATAAATAAATAAATTGCCTGACTTGCATATTTCATTCATCTATTCAGCCAATCAAATTTAAGCACCTATGTGTTTATCAGATGTTTTTTTTTTCAATAAAAATTTTCTTATTAGTGTTTAGAATACTTTAATAAATATCTAAATGATTTTTTCCCATCAATATTTATTTTTGATTTAATTTTTAACAAAATAATTAGTCTGCAAACAAACTACATTTAAATTTTTATTTCTGTCTCTGTACATAAATAATGTAAGGAAAAATATTATTTTCAATAGGCAGATAATCAAACAAGGTTTAACTATTCCAATATTCCGTTATCATTTCAGGTATATTAATGATTTATTTAAACTTAAAGTAAATATTTAATACGACTTAATATGATTTTTTTAAATATACCTGCAATTGTTTATATTATAGTATTAGTTACACAACATGGTGTATTTTTGTTCCACTGCATAATATATTGAAAAAGAAAAACTGGTACAGATTTTTAACTTTTTTCTTTAACTCCCTGAATCTAAGTATCTGTTATTAGAAGTATTAAGTATCTATTATTACTAATAATAGTACTCATCACTAGTATTACTATACTAAGCTTCTACTAGTTCCACTGAATCTACTATTATTATGTGACGCGTAAAAACCAAATTTTATTTATCTAACTCATTGGAGTCTTTGAATTTTGGTTCACACTTCAGATAGTCAATTCTTTGCCAAATTTGGTTCATGTTTTGATACATATCTGCAATTCTAAGAGTAAAATTACGCTAATCAAACTAACTTTTCCATTATTGGGTTGCAAACAGACTGTTATAAAAAGTCTTTCCTTCTATAGATTTCATCCAAAATTTTGCAGAAATCTGTAATTTTTGAGTAGATAAATTTTATTTATTTAGCTCTTATCATATTTGGTTTAACGCAATCACAGACACCATACAAAATAGGAAAAACATAGTTCCGAATCCGCCCCCCCCCCTCCACTCCAAATGGATTTAAAAAGGACGATTCATCAGAATTTCGAGATTAAAGTTTTAGATGATCACAATACTTTCTCTTTCTATACTTTCGTTCGTACACGAGAAAATAAAAAAAAATTGATGATTTCTAAGGTTGAAATCGTTGAAGCCGCAAGGTCTTTAATTTCCCTCTATAAAAATTTGATTTTTTTCGGATAATTTATTCACACTTAATAACAGCATTATTATGATGCTTCCTTTGATACGACAAAGCGCACGAATTAATCTTTATTGCGATATCACACGAAAAATCTTTTTATTTTCGTATTTACTTGACACATCAAAAGAAAATCACTTATTACATTTCATAAGGTTAGATATAGATAACGAAGAGTAATAATACCCTTAAATCCTCATATGTGGTTACACTTACCTTTACGTTTAATATTATTTTTGCTTTAAAGCTTGGAAATAAAACTACGTTTTGACACAAGCGAGGCGAAACAGTCCACGCATGGAACTTAATGCCACCTTTTAATACCCTTTTGAAGTGTCCGAAATCTATTGTTATTTCCGCGATCATAACCGTGTAATGAATTCTCAGAAACCTATCTCAATCTCTTCTCCGCAGGCAGAAAGGATGGTCCAATCACTCCACCACCTGTTGTCACTTCGGCGCGGTGATTGATAAATAGCCTAAAAGGTCGGAGACAAAATCTTTTCTCGTTTAATATTCATCACCATGCTGGTTCATTCCATTGTAAAGGCAGCAATGATACAGAAGGGAGATATCGTATCGCGTAATGGCAGAGACGAAATCAATTCGACGACGAATCAAAAAGAAATCATTAAACAATTGCATTTGTCTGACAAGCTCCAATCTTGCGGAGGTAAATGGTATAATAATAATAAAAAAAGAGACCTTCGCATACGTTGGTGAGCATATCTGATTTTATTGGAAGTCAAACCAAATTGTTCGTTTTTGTCATCAGCGTCGTTGCTACAGCCGCAATCAGAGAGTGATTTGTCGAACATGCATTGCAACAGGTGTGTGAATAGGTTAAAAATGGTTCCGGTGAAGTTGATCCGGCTATTTAACTGTCGTCTTGAAGGAGATAATGATTTAGTTATCCTGGGGTGTTTTGATGGAAAATTATTTGCATGAAGTTTCTCACAAATCAAGCGATGGGAGAAGCATTAATGAAATTATCGGGAGGACAGACAATTAACTCTCTTTCTATTGAATTATTATTTGGAATTAAATTTATATTTGAATTCATTTAATTTTACAAAAATACTATTATTTTCATTCTCTATAACTAAAACTTTTAATCTGCATTTTTTTTTTTTTTTTTTTTTTTAGGTTTCTACTAACTGATATATTTTTTTCTTCCCTTTTCTTTATTTTTTTTTATGATAAAAAAATTCAATCGGCAATACTTGATGATATAAATTCTTTAAAGATGCTTCTTATAAAAAGAAAAATCTTAATCTAAATTCAAGCGATTCAAAAAAATTTTTTAATTGCAACTGATTTCATAAAAAAGCAGTTTTTATAACCTTCTGTTTAAGCTCTTTACTAAACCCGTTCCTTTAAAGTAAGTTTCAACTAAGTATGTCACAAACACTACATAAAAAATTATAATTGAAATATCAATTCAAGATAGAATTATTCAAAAAAAATATTTAAGTAGAAACTTTGTGATTTCATCTAATAACGCCTTCGATCAAAATTTTAAATCTATAGATAAAAATATTGTGACAAAAATAAAAGATTCTTATTTGCATGAATGAATACACTTAAAAGTGAAAAATTGTGTTTGATTCTGGAAATCATGAGCTTGCAAGAAATTATTGTTAATTATTTTAAGGAATAACAAGAATTACGATCAGAAAAAAAATGAATGGTCAAAATTTTTTTGTATTTTATTTTTAAGAAATTATTAGATAGGAAAAAAATCAATAAAAAAAATTTATTCGTTGAAAAAATTTAGAAAATCTTTCTTCTAAATAAATTTCTATTGTTTCAAACATAAATTTAAAATTTTAACTGAATATGCATTTATATGTCACACTTCATTGAAAAGATGTAATTAAAAATATTAATATAACCAGAAATTTGATAAAAAAATAAAATTTGGATAAACTCTCAAAACATTTTTAGTATTTAGACAATCGTGTTTGTTCTAAAAATTGAAGCAAAATTTTTAACTTGTAACTACTGCCATCATTGTTCAAACTGAAAAAACAAAAACAAATTACATTTATTTGACTTAAGAAACATTTTCAAACAGAAAACTATAAAACATAAAATAAAAATGTCCGACCTCGTTACTAATTTCCTGGACTTTTTTTTTTTTTTTTCATATTTTCGGTTGAAAATAGACGGTCAATCAGCTCTCTGTAGAATTCTGTAGCAAAATTACCATCAAAATAGTTAATTATCAAGGTTAGTATTCAATACAAGACCCAATGGGCTTAGTTTCTCAGGAAAAAAGGTCCTTTCGAAATAAATATTTAATGGATTCCTTATTTTTAAAAAAACCGACCTACTAATTTTAAATAAGAAAAATTCTTTTCAAAAGAGTGAAAACAACCTTTTAAATGATAAATATTTTATTACTGTAATTGATCTAAAAACTAACAAAATGTTACTTTTTGACAATCAATTACCTTAATCTACAATTAGATTGAAATATTATTTTAAAAAATTTAACTCAAGGCCATTTCAATAAAATTTTATTCCCACAAGTACTATCAAAGCATTTCCTGCGACTACTATGGTTGTTTACTTTTATTTATTTTATTTTTCATTACGAAGCTGCGCCTGATTCAGTGAAAACGAACCTTCAGGGATCGGGATGGTGACAGATACAAACATAGTTGGCCAGTTCCATGCTAAAGGGGTTCCAACGCTGCATCACCATCATTTGTTCTTCCCACCAGGAAACACTTCTCGGAATCCGCTGTGACGGACTGTGGGAAAAATCATGACGCCCATTGTATGCAGATAGATACGAACGGACACGAGCAATGGCGATCGCCCGAGCACTCATCGCACGAAGGAAGGGTCATTCGAGATTATTTATTGCATTGTGTTTGATTTCCTTTTGCCTTTCTGAGATAGATACTTTCTTTTATTTTTGATTCCACTCCGGTTGTTATTATTATTTTCCTGCAGACAGTCACTTCGTGTCGTGCTGCTTGGATCTGGTCTTGTTCGGACCGACCCGGGGTCACGAACAAATATTATTATCGTTTGTTTCTTTACTTTGTCCCGCGCGTGCGACATCCGTGGTAAAGAAAGTCATTAGCTCTATCTTCCACCTCGTCAGCATATTTAGAGGAAAATAAGCAATTCTGCTATCGCTTCATCAACTAATCCGATGATATTCATGAATATACGGTAACATAACGACATTGTAATGATGCTGTAAAATACCTAGCGTGTTCCCTAGGCATCAAGATGCTGCAGCGAGGTGGGTTATTTCAAACGGTTACTACACACGTTACGAAGATAACTATGTTTTATGTTGTATAACAAGTCAAGGGATGTGTTTGAAGGAAAGGGTAATAACTATCTTTTCGGGAGCAAGCTTGGATAAGTTCTCAGCTTAACAAACATATTTCTAAATCCTTATATGATATGTTAACACCTAAAGAACTCATTTGTCAATCATGACATATCACTTTTTTTTCTGCTATAGTATCTATGAAAAGGGATTTGTATCTTCGAAAAAGAAAAATAACACACAAGGAATAATCAATTTTCAAATCTAGGATTTCCGAATATTACATGTAATACATAAATATGTGAACTTTTAGATAATTTTTCACGTTAATTAGTTTCGCAATGCAAAGTTATATGTATACACTATATGGCATAGGAATTTCGATTTAGCATCTATTTTTCCAAATGTCTTTAGATTCTCTATTCAGAATTTTCTTTCCAACAATAAATAGAATAAGAAAACCAATAATAAATATGCAAATGCAATATTAATATTTGCGTTCGTAAGGCTGCGG
>JAPMOR010025510.1:632295-646598 GCA_026543865.1 Argiope aurantia
TGCGTGTGTGTGTGTGTGTGTGTGTGTGTGTGTGTGTGTGTGTGTGTGTGTGTGTGTGCCGTTCTGTTGTTAGTTGTCTGGAATCATTCAAAAAATTAGGAAATAAAATAATTTGTCTAAATTGCAGCATATTTTAAAAATTTATTGTAAAGTTTCGCTAATCATATCTATTTGAATTTTTATAGTTAACTTATAAAAAGCAATTATCATTTAATGGTTTGCCAAAAAAATCAAAAAAATCGCTTAAATTAAAAAAGAAATGCGGAATTAGCAAAATCCCTTCTACTCTGGGTTTCAGATTCTCTACAGTAATGAATAAGAAAAATAAAGAGGTAAGGAAGAAAAAATTTTAGAAGAAAGATAAAACATGAATTCCAGAGGTATCCTTTGAATACGGAAATAGATAGAAAGGTTTAATTAATTACCACCTGTTCTTTTGTCCGCATGGTTATTGGCCTTTCTCCCAAATGGCTGGAGGAAGAAAAAGACCACCAGCCGTTCCAAGCAAACGTTGTAGAAACTGAAGAAACTGAATAATTTGATTTAAATAACGATACATATGATTCTTCCAAACTCCCTCTGTGAAGCGACCGCTTAAACAAAGAGTAACAATCGCGCAGGTAGATTAAATGACCTAGGGAAAAAAAGGAAAAAGTAATAAGAATAACTTCGTGCCTAGTTTTCATAAAGACACGTATATGCGCGACACTGGACGCTTAAACAAGGGTCAAAAATACAACTCGTTAAACATTAGAAATGGTTGTTGAATAAACGCCGCAGTTCAAAGGGTTGCATTCTAATAATGGGATATGAACCTGAATCGCACTTAGCAAATAAATGGCCTCAAACAGAATGTTTCTCAATGAAGTTTTCTTGCGTGTACAAACACCTTTGGGTAGCTGAATTTTGCCTCTTACCTCCCATGAAAGCTCGGAAAACGAGAAAGAACAATAAGTAAGGAGAAGAATTGCTTATTTCGAGCTAACATGTTAATGAGTTGGAGACTAATTGGTACAGTTAATTCAAACTAATTGTCAAGGCTTTGTGTTACGATATGAATGTACCCAACACCGTTTGCATACTTTAAGAAAGAAATATCCATTTGTGGAGGATTAAGAAGTAAAGAAATGCCACCTTGAAGTCATTTAAAAAGCGAAAAAAGTGGTGGGAAAGTAAGCTAGGTGTACATGAAGGGTTTTTAAGGCATTTCGCTGATCTCCTTATGATGTAGGCATGATGGTTCTTGGAAGCATACAAGGGACTGTACAATTCAGTATTACTCCTCTTTTACTACCTTCAAGAGCTCAGAGGAACAGTGGTGCAAATGATGGAAATCATTTACTTTAATAAAAACGCCTATGAAAAAAAAATAGATAAATATTTTACATTCTTGATACTATCAAGTATTTCGTTTTAATTCCGATTACTTACCTGAAATAAATGTCCAATGTAAACTAATAGCCTACCATCATTCTGCTTTTATATTTACACTTATATATTGTTTAAATGAAGGATCGTTAAAATATGCAATTTTTAAATTTGATTATCTTTCTTTGTAAGAACATGGAATTTATTGAAAAACAGTAAATATTTCTAAATTGCAGGAAATATTTGAATTTTAATGATGAACATTGTATTTACTTTATTAAAGAACATTTATGCACGATAAATAGAAAAATCCTATCAAAATATGTATTCCAAAAAAATTCTTTTTTGCATCTCTGATACCTTACATCTTTTATTTGCCTTTCAAGTTCTCAAAGTTTATCGAAATTATTTCATTTCCTTCCACCATACAAAATATCTTCAAGATTTTAGTATGAAATAAATTTTGGAAATCTGACTGGGCCAACAGGAAGTATTTTAAATAGTTGGAAAATATTAAAGACGGTAACGTAAAAGTGGATAATAATTTAAACAAAGCTGCTTCATTCTGGTTGAAAAGGCCTGTATATATTGGTAAAGATATTTCGTTCCTATAATTCTGCATATGAATGGAATATTGTTTGGTTTATAATTAGACTAATTAATACTTAAATTCTTTCCATAACTTTTTTCCCCGATTTTTTTATGGCTGCTAATTTAGTATAAACATAATATTCTGGTTAAAAAAATTTACCGCACAAAAAAATTGAGACAAAAGCTTATTAAATCATTTGGCAAAATATTGGCTCAACGTGTTATCATAAAAAATCCTTTGTGGATTATTAAATAAGCTTCAACAAACTTACAAATTTTCGACCTCTTACTATCTACAATCAAAAATATGTTTTAAAAAAGATTGATGAAATTTGGAGTGTCTTGTCTGGAATTTTTTTTATTTGTTTTAAATTGATTCTGTCGAATATTATAGGAAATTAAATTTATTGTCCGAATATTTAATAAAGAAAATGAATATTTGCAGGGATACTAATTTGTTAAAAAACAAGCAAAAGAAACTCTCGTTTTACATAAAGCGTAATATCTAAGAAAATTTCCGGGAACATTTCAAAATTTATAATGAACCAAATGTAATATTTACGCACGCATAAATTTACATAAAAAGTATAAAAATAAGTAAAGTGAGAGGTACATAAAAAGAAAAAATTACAGTCGGTTATTATTAACCATTTTTGTTATTCATATTATTAGTAACCATTTCTTTTTAACTGGAATAAGAACTGATTTTTTTTTTTCTGTTTAAATAAAATATATTTTCCTGAACTTTCCTTCAGTGTTCTTCCGAAAATGATTTTCTGTGCTACTTCGTTTCGAGCGCATTTCTTTTGTTATAAAGAAAACAAATAAGAACTCTACACTCTAGTTGGGACACGGTTCAAAAATTCCAAAGTTTGAATTGTACTTTTTGCGTTGGTTTTTAATAATTATATTTTTATTCATGAGTTTATTATGAGTTCATGAGCATTTATTTTATTTATTAGGAATTAATTTATTGCCATATTTTTAGTATAATTAGTTAAATATAGAAGTTAAAAACATTTTACTTAAAAATTAAGAAATCATTATTAAAAAAATTATTTAATCAAAAAACACCCATTCTGTTAAAAAAAATTATTATTATTATGCGTTTTATCATGTTTTGCTTTATTATATGTTGAGTATAATCTTCAATTCTCCTGTAATACTTTGCAAATACTTTCTTAGCAATGTTTAGTTTTTAATGTCTTTTTTTTTTTTTTTTTTTTTTTTTTTTTTTGGAACACGCAAATAACTAGGGAAACAAATTTACTATCAAGCCTCCGACACAAACATTCTTATCTGAATTTTTAAATGATAATTCATTAAAATTAATTCAACATTCATTTCATTTTATTTTACGAGTAACATATCTTTATAAATTATTTTTTAAATTAATTAATGATGTTCGGTCGCTGAAAAAAGGGAAAAATCTTTGTTTATATAACAAATTATTTTGGTATAATAAATTACTAAAATTTGATATCATATAAAAAATAATTAAAAATTTAAGGAGATTTGGACTGCTCTCTAAAGCATTTTAACAGGATAATTTCTTTGGCACAAAAGAAACGCGACAATTCGCGCAGAAACATTAGCCTTCCCTTAACTTATGGAAAGTAGGTATGTCAAACAGAAAAAGTAAAATATGTTAAAATAATTTTTAAAAAGCCAAATAAAAATAATAACAATGGAATGTGTTTTTTAATGCAGTAGATTTCAAAATTCAAACTTAAAGACAGCAAAGTATTTCAGTGTATTTTTTTTAAATCTAATATTTATTAACAAACAGAATTTACCAAAAATTAAAACTTATGAAACATAAATAAAATTGACACGAAAAGTCAGCTTTAAAAGACTGAAAAATGAAGATTTATTTTAGATTATAGTATTCTATAATAAATAAATTCCAGAAAATTTCGTTTCATGAATCAAAAATACTGCAAAACACTGTTTTGTTCCCCTTTTAAATTAAATAAAAAATAATGAACGGAGTAAATTTCTAAGAAGTGTTTGTTCCAATTATAATGAACTGCAAATTTCTTTGCTGCGAAATTCGCGAAATTGCGTTTAATAAATCGCTATCCCTTTTAAAACGTCAAACATGAATAACAACAAGAAAAGCTAAAAATAATAATAATCTCCTGTTTAACACAAAAATACCCACTAAACGAATGCAATTTGACGTGACGATTCAGTATGTGCCATCATAAAGACATAGATTTAAACGCTGAACCACAAAAAGAAGAAAATGAAATCCCAATGAAACAAAGAAGGAAAGAAGGAAATTTGAGAAACCGTAGAAAACATTTCTTTTGTGCCCTTAAAAAAAAGGTAAAAGTATGATCAGCGAAACGAACGAAGTGAAAAAAAAGGGACTCGAAGTGAATAGAAATGCGTCGTAAATTTAGTTATCTCGTCACCTTCATGATCTGCAGTGAAAGTTAACTGCCCCTCCAGTGAAATATAAAAGGCTTCAAAAGAAGTTCAGGGATCATAAAAAGGAGGTAGAATATCTGTGGCCCGCAAATGTCGCGAAGAACAAGCGATTTCTGATTGCAGAGACAGCGAAGGAAAAAGACAGCTCCTTCGTAATACTTTTTTAATAAGGGGACATATACGAATTAAAATAGTTAGTTTTAAAGTTAAAATGTGGTTGAGATTTTTTTTTCTCATCTCTCTAAATTATTTTGATAAAATTATTATTAAAAATACAAAAAAAAACCATAGATAATCGAATTGATATGATCTGTATCTTCATTTGTTTTTTTCTGAATAGAAAAGATAACAAACGTTTCTTACTAAAAAGGACTTACTTAGTACTAATAATATATATAAAAAGAATAAGCAACGAAGCTTTTCTTATAAATCAGAATCAGGGAAATTAATAGCACTATCTTGAATATTTTTCCTTCAATATTCTCTGAATGATAAGAATTATTCAATAATCTTCTTAAACGTACTGTAAAAAGCTTCAATGCAGAAATTATAAAACTAATTTATAATTCGAAATATCTATTTATTCCTTCTAATGCATAATTTTCCATGCACACTCATCCCCGCATATTTATCTTTATAAAAAAGTTTCAATTCTGCTTATTTATTTGGTTTGCTCTAAAGTATAATATAACTTGCTGACATTGATGAAGGGATTCATTTATTTCCTCTTTGTAAGATGATTTATTTTTAAGTAATACTTCAAATCACTTTCTCACTCATATTTTAAAGCAAAACATTTGTAAACCTAATGCATCAAACTGATTTTGCAAATGTTTCTGAGTTCTGATTATAGTAATAATTTTCTCGTTTTTCTGACAATAAACATAGTTAAAATTTAATATATTACACAACATAAAATCTAAAAAATAATAATAATCGGAACTTTATTGAGAATGTTTATAAAATATTGATAATGAGTTTTCTTACACAAAAATTATATTTTAATATCATCTAACATTGACACATAATTTTGATTTAATAGATTCTCATCCCATTTTAAAGCCACCTAAAGATTTTTGAATAATAACCTAGTAATTTTACTCAGTTTCAGATTGATAAATGCTATTTTTGGTTTCTAACAAAAATAGTATGGAAAACATACCGAAAATACTTCATTTTTAAAATTATACGTTTCATTCGGGTTAGTTAAAATTAAATTCGAACCCATATAATGTTGCCACGTAAGAACATATTGGGGCAATACTATAGCAAGTAATGACATTTGTTGTTCACTGAAAGCAAGTTACTTCAGGAATGTCAAATGCTAAATTGGGTCTGAAAAGTTAGCATTAGCAAATATGAAATTTTGTAGCTACTCATAAATAATATGCATACATTTCCATTTTATATTTTAAAAAACCTGTTGATTGACAAGCGTTTTTTGATGGTAAGTTGATTATATAATCTTAAAAAATAAAATAAAATTTGTTAACAAAAGTAAAGAAACTTAGAAGTGATTTTGAAGGAGTATGAGTTTCAGAATATTTTATTACGAGAGTTTCAACATCAGAATCCTAAGATTATGGACCCGTTTCCCGATTTCCCTATAAAATATAATCTATACATACCTATTTTAGGACAAATCATGTTACGACTTAATATTTTGTCGTTTTTTGAGATAGTAAGCTCCAAATTCAAGATTCATATTTTGTCTTCGTCACCTGATAGTACTTCAAAAACACTAATTACGACATCTAAATATATTATGACCTTGTCCATCCTTTTTCACATTTAACGCTTTCTTTGTTTTACATGAAGATATAAATGAAATATTTTTCCATTATATGTCAGTATACTTTCTTTCCAACTTTCTAAACTGTGTCTATCGAAAATGGAGGGAATCGAACAATTTATTCAATCACGCCCTACCACTGTATTCATTATCTACAGATTACCACTTTGTTTGGCAACTGCAACCGGATCGCTTCGGCGCCCTATTGTTAATTTTGCAACCCGTCGTCAGGAGATACCAGATGGCCTTTTTGATGAGCCCCTGTTACGGCGGGGGTGGGCATTGTTCTGAAATAGCCCGGTGGGGCTAACGGCAATGCACAACAAGGGTAACGCGTGTGTCGATGAAAAGGTGCAAGGGGTGACGATTCAGGCCTGATGGGTTTACGTACCGTAATGGGTGCAACGGAGAACGGACTCCATTCACTTGTTTGATTTGGCTTTGAATTTGAAACCTGTGCTTATTTAAAAAAAAATTCGTATTGGGAGAGCGATGCGGCTCTCTATATAGTCACACACACACACACACACACACACACAAAAAAAAAAAAAAAAAAAAAAAAAAAAAACCTTCTCAGAATGCAAGGACTGTGAAGATTTAGTTAAAAGAATAAATTTTTTATCATTATCATTGCTATTCAAAATAAACAGACTTCGCATGTTATATTTCATGTGTTCTTAGCATGTTATATTTCATTTTGTTATATTTAATTTCTTCACATGAAACGTAACGAATAATAATTAAAAAAAAAAAAAACTACACATTTGTGAAACACCGTTTGTGATAGAACAAATTTTGAAAAAGTGTACGAATGAAATTTTTTATTCATAGTGTCATTTGATTTGTGAAGTTTACAGTTATTCTTAACAACTATGATGACTGAAATAAGAATATCAGTTTATTTTATATCTGTCTTTTTTGCAATTTGACAATATATAAATCAAAACAAAGCAAAAATATCAATACGCTTTGCTGTAGCAACTACTGCCTTATTGTTTAAAAAAATTCATAATTCATATAAAGGTGTGCATAAAAAAGTAATGAATTTTCTCATCAGGTCATGTGAAAAACAAATGGCAATATTAAATCGCAGAGTAAAAATTCAATATATTGTTATTGGTGCTTCTATTATATCTACTCCACACATAATTATGAATTGGTGCACAAAGGTTAAGATTAGAAGATGCACTGGTAAATAATTACACTGACTCCCTTATTATTTGATTGTATGTTCCTTCAATTATTTTTTTGGAATTAAATTAATTGAGTCGATTTCAGATAAATTATGAGTGATTCGAACAAGTTGAAAGTTATAAGCAATTGAATAAAAAAGAAAAATTAATTCTCTCAATTTTCTGTGTGAATTGAAAGCTTTCTAGTGACAAGCATTTTTAGAATCAACCTCATCTTTTCGATTAATTATACAATTTTATTATTTTGCACTCATTTTTAAATTATCAAAAGCCAATTATATTGTTTTCAAACGATATGCTTACTCAAAATTACATAATTTTTAAACAATACTTTTTTGATTTATTCAATTAATTTACTACTAATTTTAATTTTTCATTCCATTTAAATTCTCCTATAATTTTTTTTTCTTATTTTTTTTCTCGACATTCGAAATATCTATGATAATCTTAAGCTACATATTGAAAAAAATACGTACATTAAATAGACTGTTTTTTTTTTCATTATTTTTAATAATGCCATTTCTATCTTGACAAAATGTAACCTGTAACAGAAAATCAGGAGTTCAAATATTTTGTTTTATTTACCAAAGTTCTACCTCATTATGCTTTGATTTTAACATTAGGTATTATATTCTAAATTGTATTAAAAAAAGTTATTCTTTAAAGGATTTAACCTCCTTGAAGAAGAATTAGCGAATAGAATTTGATTTTAGTTGTTTAAGTCAAGTTTAAACAGAATTTTCGTACTTTAAATAAGAGAGAGAGAGAGAGAGAGAGAGAGAGAGAGAGAGAGAGTTTAAACAGGCAATGGCATCTACTTGAAAGATTTTATTTATTGGTGAATTTCCTATTACAATTATACATTTAATATTTACAAATTTTCAAAATAAACAGCAGCTGCTGAGAAACTATTTTATCTAAAGAAGTAAAAGAAAATAAATAGTTTATTTGCTAAGCCATAAAATTCATATTTTCAGTATTTTATTTTTATTTCAAAATTGATTACTATTTTTAAAAACGTCAAAAAGTTAAATTATCCAGGATTAAATATACTTATATAAGTGTTTATTTGCAGTCTGAAAAAAACAGGGCAATAAATTCTTGAGAATTGATCAAAAATTCGATTGCGTGTTAAATAGCTAAATTTCTTTACAATTTTCTGTTGCTTTTTTTTAAAAAGATGTATTCGTTGAGTATAAGAGCAGCAGAATATTATTCTTATCTATCTTATATAAAAGAGGTAGAGAATATGTGATATAATCTTTGTTTATTTTTACAGAAAGTGTTCAAACAATAGCAGGCCTTTCTACTATCTTATTTAGCTTGCAAACTCCTCCCGAAAGTCAATAATGTATCAACTTACGGTTTATCTATTCTCTCTCTATCCAGTTCTTGTATTTTCACTTTGTGACATATTCTAATAAGGACGGGGGACTTTCAGCGAGTAGATCATTTACATGTGAATTAAAGGGCACAGTACCACAGGATGAGCAGGCTTTTTATTTTGTCAGGGCATATGAGGGTTGGAAGTAGGCGGGGATTCATAAACCTATCACTCCCGTGGAAATTATCGTCATTGATTACATGAAAATGTCAATGAATATGACTCGTTTCGTTTTACAAAAAGAATGAGTGATATTTATGGATTCAATAACAATGTAAGGGAGTTAGAAATTAATTTCTGAATCACGAATTGCCGATTTTATAGGAAAAGTTGGTGCATATATCTCGCATCTGCTTCAGTTTCGGAATATTTACAATTCGAGGTAATGCATTGTACTAAAAAAAATTGGCTTTTTTAAAACAGTTTGGAAATGATTTCATTCTTCGAAAGATAAAAACTTTGAAAAAAATTAGGTAAGGTATCAGGTAAAGATTCATTGCATTTTAAATCATTAGTTTTAGAAGCACATAAACAGATGTTTTTCAAATTACTTTCAAAATTTATTAATAAATTTTACAAAATGATATTAAATTAATTAAACCTTGTGACAAATTAAATATTTCTCTACAGAAGGGAATTTCGAGACAACTATTTTAAATCTATATCGACCTTTAAAAGAAATTAATATTTATTAAAATTCGGATTAGTATATAAGTAAGAGAAAATTTCAAAGCTATTTCCAAATTAAAGACATTTTTCCTCTCCTTAATGAAAGGAAGGAAATCTAATTTAGCTATCTTTCTTCCCATATTTTGATTTAGTTCAGTTTAAAAATTTCAGTTTAACAAATCTTGAATGTTATTTGCTTGGATTCATATCTTTAAAAACATAACTCTTATTTTTTTAAATACCTAGTTAAAAAAACTATCATTGTTACCTGTTTAATAAAACTCAAATTCAAATATTTGTAAGCAAAGGTTTAAGAAAACCTATTTAGTAATACGGGTATCAATAAAATAGACAAAAACTTAGCTTTTCAGTTTTATTAAAATAATTTAATTTCAACATATATATTGTATAAGATAATTTAAAAATTAATCAAAATAATAACTACACATCTTTATTTTAATGTAACATTTCTCTGAGTTTTTGCCTTCAAAATTGTAATGGGTGATTAAAATAGTCTTTTAAGATTATTTTTTTAAAAAGATGCTTGGAAATAAATGCGATAACTCTGAAAAACTAATTCTTTTAAAAATTTTAAAATGGTATGAAAATATCTTTTATACAATAATATGTTCTGAAATGATTGATTTTTAATTAAAAGACAAATTATTTTTTAAAACGCTTTCTTAAAAAATGTTTATTTGCCAACTAGTAAACATCTAGTAACCATGTAATATGGTAGCTCAAGGTCCAATGAAATGTGACGTGGTTTGCACAATTTTCATCATGCATATTGCATTTAATATATACATTTACAGGTAATCTACCAGCTTATAAACATTATCGTATTAATATGATATTTTTATGAGATTATAAGATAGACATGAAATTTTAAGTCAATTCCAATCCAAAAATTTACATTTTTTTTAAATATTGGGTTACTGAATTTTATATGAGATTAAGGGATGTCTCTAATAGTAGATTGATTTCAGTACTGCAAAAGGAGACAATATTATTGGTCGGGAAATCACAAATAATATTCATAGAGGATTCTTTTGGCCTCTGTCTGTTTATGATCAATGGTAAACCGAGAAATGGATTTTATTGCAAAAATACTTTTATGTTCTGTAAATATCTGAGGTGATGAGAACAGAAAGAATAAAGAAAAAATTAAAAAGTTAAAAAAAAAACTGTTAAATGATTCAGAGATAAATTTTTAAGAATAATCAAAATTCATTTTCATCAAATGATATTAGCGATACTATAAAGTTTATCTTACCTTTTTGTAAGAAACAAGCACTTTAAACTGTTTACATTTCTTTGCTAACAGAATTTATTGTCACACTACGCAGTTAAATTTGTTCTTCTGTACTTATTTTTCATTCCTCTCAAAATTCACAAAATATCACTCTCTGTCTCCTGATTTCAAAATCAATAACAAAATTGGCAACATTTTATTCTTCTAGTAATGAAAGAAATTAAAAATCTATGACAAAACTTTTAATGATTACTTTTTGATTTATTGTTCATTATACTTTCTTATTTTTATTTATTTTTTCTCCATCCTTTGGGAGTGAGAAAACTAATAAGTATTGTGAGGCTCACAGCTATGAAATGCAAATATTTCCAATATTACTATTTTAAACAATTTTTTTTTTTTAGATATGGCAAAAATCATAGATTTTTAAGTTTTGGAAAATACCAGTTTTGATAATCGCATAATTAAGCAACATATCTGCGAACATCTTGCTTCACTTATCTTAAGACTGTCTAAAAAAAGATGCCTTCACACAAAATCGTATTAAATGTTTAGAAAATCCACTTATAAGTAGAAAAAAAAATATTTTAGAATCATTTTTCAGAAATGAGTTTCATTTTACACCTCATTAAAGGATTTTCCCATTAGAGTAACAATTATACCAATTAGAGAAGAAAATGTGTGGTCACTAAATCTGGAACCACTTAAAACTGGAAACAAACATACCTATTTAAGAGTAAATTATCTGAAACCTATTCCTTTTGTAATCTCCTAGAAGGAAGCATAAATATTTCCAAGCAAATTTTTAAGACAATTTTTCTTGACGTCATTAGAATATATTGAAAATAAAATTTGTATCTAAAAATGTGAAAAACCAATCATTAGATTTCAAAGCAATTTTAAAATAAGAAGCGATAAGATTTTTTCTAAATTATTTTTACTGAAGAATCTATCGGAAATTCAAATAAAGGAAATTTTAGGGTTTTTTGGAAAAATGGAGGAAATTTTGGGGTAAAATTTGTTTAGTACTTTTATTTGCTCAAGGAAATAGCTTAAAAGTATAATATTTAAAAGGAAGTGTAACAGAAGTTAACGTTCGCCTAATGCCCATTTCCATTAAATTGAATCATCTTCATTAAACTAAAACATGGATGTACGATTATCTCGAATAAATTATAATTTTTTTATTGGTCCATATTTTTGATTTATTCATTTACTTATCTTGCGTATTTCCACTCCAGTGTAGTTATTTATGTATGAAATGAATTACAAGTGATTGAGCGATTTCAGACTGGAAAAGTACTATTCATGTTCTTAAAAAACCCCTTTTACATAAACTAACATCTAAATATATTTTCTGCCTCCCCTCTTAGAAAAACAAGAATTTAAAAGTATCCACCTATATTACAAAGTTAAGCTTTTTATAAGTTAGCTATTTTCTTTTTCAATATGCATCTTACATTTTTAAGTAGCAAAACAGAAAAAAAAAACTTATGCCTTTGTGACTAGAATTTTGCATTAAGTTAACAATACAAGTAATAAAACTCTATAATCACGATCTGTACCTAACATATACTTTTTTACAGAAATTTGCCTGCATTTTGTCCTGTCAGTCATAAATTTCTAACAGAAGAGTATTTTTACTCATCGCAGTAGCACATGTGCGTATACATAAAACTATTCTTCTGAAGTTTTAAGTGCCCATTAACTTCTGCTCTCTTCATTAGAGCTGGAAATTCCTCATTGCTGTAAAAAACTTAACGATTCTCCTTAAAAAGGTAAACGGTGGAAATAAATATAGAAAATGTTGTTTTTCTCGGGTTAGCGTTATTTTACGCTTTATGGGCAGGATGTACTAGGGTATCTGGTGTTCCTGGAATAGAAATATTTATGCAATTCCTATCAATACGTAATTGCATATTCAAATGCATATACAAATATAAGCAAACCTATCTATCTATATATATAAAGATGAATGTTTGTTTGTATGCTATTAAATACAAATTTACAGTTTTTGACCGCTATTGATAAAATCTAGCTCATGTCCTCTTCAGTCCAAGAATAAAATCACTATTCAGCTTTTCAGAGACCAAAATTCATTAAATAATAAACTAATTTTTAGTGGTTTTCTTTCCCTTATAACGTTAGCATTTTTTAGCTACTCAACAAATATTACCTCTTAAAAATGATTTTTGCACTATCAATGTTTGCACTATCAAAAATGTCCAATTTAGTATAAGCGGTCTTATTTTCTTGGGGTTTCTTCTTTAATTTAATTTTGATGCATAAACTTTAATATGTTTCATTGAAAGTTATAGTAATTTCGTTGCACCATCAATCTATTCAATCACATGCCTTTGCCAACGGTAAAATTAATATTAAAAAAATGTTTTCGTCATATATTAACTTCGAAAGCGGATTTTAGCTTTCTCTTCCATTTTATAATTTGCATGTTTTTCAATGCGCCATAATTTTAAGTGTATACAAACAAATATACAAACAAAATAGCATACAAACAATTAATTATCTGATTCCATTAGATGTATTTTTTAGTATTATCGAATAATAAGGTGAAATTTAAAATAAATCTATTCGAAATTATTATTTCAACAGCCTGAAAAGCCAGTATTCGTTGGTCAAACTTTAAGGGTAGGTAAAATACATATAATGAAGCACTTTTCTGTCTAGTACTATGAAATTCGAAATGAAAAGTGCAGGCGGAACAAGTAATTATAAGTACAAGCATAGAGGGAAAATGTAGTGTCTACGAGACTCTAAATGACTCTGATGAGGATCATTTTGCGGCTCTAACTATTCGTTAAACACCAGGTATCTTCGAAAAAGTGTGACAATCACTTGTTAGATGTTACCAATTTGTATCGATGTTGGTGCACTTACTGTAATATTATGTAAGGAGTTTTCTTTTTATTTCTTCAACATTTTTTTTCACCAAAACATCTCATTTACGAGCACACATTGTTATGTAAAAATAATAATAAAAAAAAAGCTTCTTTATATGTGTTTCACCTATCCTTAAAGTTAGGCTCATGAATTTGGATAACATCCCGAATATATGCGCGTGTGTGTTGTTAAATGCATGTTAAAATTCAACATTTAACATGAGAATACAATTTCACAAAAAAGTTGAATTTTTGTTTAATGGCCAAATGTCTTATTGTTGTAGCAAATATAGGCAATCACCAAAAGTCACTTAGTTTGTAAAACAATCCCTTCTTATGGGCTTCCTCCATTATAAAAGTAATGAATTTTACTAAAAGACAAATTCAAGGCTCAGTGAAATATATTTATAGTTATCCCTTCAATTTCCTTATCAAATTTAAAAGCGTGGTTAGTGTTTGTAAATTACTTTATAAGGATCGATGACATTTTCGTTTACTTCCTTAAACAAATTTGGCATCCATAAACAAAAGTTACAGGAAATTCTCTTTTTGGTTCAATGTTTTACGAATGAATTATTTTCATTTGGGATCACTTTAAAAAAAATCATAAAATTATATTTTCCTTTATTTTATTTTTATTCTTTTTCAGTGTTTTTTAATTTTGATATTTACGCGAATTCATTTTCAAAAAGTGTTGAAAAGATCAAAATTTACA
>JAPMOR010025513.1:0-12195 GCA_026543865.1 Argiope aurantia
CCAGCCTTAATATAAGAATAAAATATTCTGATGTTAATTATTTGCAGCTTTAGGAAGTTGAATTAGAAATTTAAATTAACGTTACATGCAACTATTTCGTGCCAAAGTGGAGGAAGCAATAGTGCAAAGCTGGAGCTTTTCCCGATACCGAATATGCAAAGTTGACATTCAGATACAAAAGGAAAACCATACTAATTAAAGTATTACAAACTAAACAATGTGAAAGGATAAATCATTTGCTTTTGGATACTTTTATTTCCTAGAGGAACGAGTAGAGTTTCTGTTTAATTAGTTTATGTATGTCTGAAGTTAAATGTAAATGCACAAAAATGATATTTTTTGTGAAATTTTTATAGAAATTAGAATGTGCTTTTTTTTAAAGAAATAATTTTCTAGAAAAGGTTGCTTTTCAAACATACCTGCATGCACACAATAATTTATTTAAACCTTATTTTTTTATGAATTATTACATTAAAATACTTTTTGTATAATAATAATTTTGTGATGATGAAGTTTAAGAAGTTTGTAAGAGAGTTATTATAACAAGGAAAATAAATAGTTATTTATTTATTTTCCTTATTTTAATAAATAGAGTCTCCTTAAAAAGGGTTAAAATTTTTAATAGAGTTTCTAAAAACGATGTATTTGTAGCATTCTCAAAAGTAATTTTTTTATATTATTCCATTTAATTTATTATTTTTATTTTTAATTTATTATTTGTTGTTACGAAAGAACTGGTAATTCTTAAGTCTATTTAAACGGGGCCACGGTGGCCTGGTAGTAAGGTCTCGGATGTGGAACCGATCGATTTCAGATTCGAGACCCGATTCCATCGAAGATCCAACGTTTTAGCGGGTCTGGTGCACGCTAAATCCGTCGGGCTTCCTGCTGTTGTGGTGAGGAAGTTTTGTGAGGGGGTGGCAGCTCAGGTGTCGTCCTCATCATCTGTCAGTGGTTTAAAATTACGAGGTCCATCCCAAAAGAGTCGTAGTGTTGCTTTACAGAAGGTTATGGGACGTTAATATATGTTATTATGGGACGTTAATATATGTAAAATAAACTAAATTAAGTTTATTTCATTAAAATTTATTTCTAGATGGCAGCACAGTTACATTAAGGAAATATTGATAACATTTCTTGAATAATTAGTTTTTTAAGTTCTGGAAAAAATATTAATAATTTGTAAATACTATCGAGAATGAATCTGTTCTAAGTTTTAAACTTTCAGCTTATCAGGAAGAGTGTAAAAATTTGAATATTAAATGTCTATTTCATAAACATGAATTAGGCTTAGTTAAACGAAAAGTATTTAAAACAAAATATAATAAATGTATATGAAGCAGAAACAGCTAATAGGAATTTATTCTTTCAGTAGCAAAATTCTTCATATCGTTTTGTCTCGCATTTGGAGAATTTTCAAGAATATTTAAATAAAACCGAAATTAGATAATATATGTTGTTGTTTATGTTACACAAATATTTTTATTATACAGACATATATTACAGCTTATGAGTTATCTTGTAATACCAGAAGCATAACTTTAATAGCAGGTCCATTATTACGATAATTGTTCCGTGACAAGACTTAATATTCTTAGGCATATCCATGATCCGACTGTATAATAAAATCATCCCAAATCTATCAGTTTTGCAATCACACAGATGCTGAATAATAAAAGCATCCCAAATCTGTCAGTTGTCAATCACACAGATGCTGAATAATAAAAACATCACAAATCTGTCAGTTGTCAATCGCACAGATGCTGAATAATAAAAGCATCCCAAGTCTGTAGCAATCACACAGATACTGAATAATAAAAGCATCCCAAATCTGTCAGTTTGCAATCACACAGATGCCAACAGTAATGAACGCGTATAGAGAAATATAGATAATAAAAGAAAAAAATATCTATATAAAAATTAATAAATGGATAGAGTTGAATTGTGTAAGGCCCATATTGGAATATATAATAATGAAAAGGCGCATCAATATGCAAAATTGTCGGCACAGAAAGAGAGTGTTTATATAATTATCCCCAAATCAAATAGTGTCTGAAAATGAGAATTAAGAAAAGAAATAAAGTTACAGTGGTTTGACATATGGTATATTTACAAGAAAAGGAAGAGTAACTTATGACTTTATTCCTAACCGAGAAATAAAATATAAGAAAATACGACCCACTGATATTCCAAATTACATCAAGACATGGGAGAATTTTCGCATATTTTCAAAGATTTGGAAGAAAGCAGGAAAATAAATGCATCTGTGGAGGCATCGGTACTGTTTACCATTATTTAAACGAATGTATAGAAGTCTCAGAAAGAAGAAAGAATCTAAAAGTTGAAAATAATGACTTAAGCTCGGCGCTAATTGTGCCCTTAAAATCTTAAAATACTAACGGGCATGATGTTGAAAATTGACAGTCTTTTGCCAACGAATTAAAGTGTTTGTCTTTCTTCTGTTGTGGAACGCGCATTTGGAAGAATACAGATAATTTTGAGAAAGTTTTCTCAGAGAGTGGACCTGCTGCTCGTAAAACAGGATGACAGATGTTGGAGGAGTAAGGTCAGAGATTGACCACTTGTGACTTAGGGCCAACCGCTTCGAAATGGATGCCAGTTCGGAGAATTTGTCAGTAATATGGATGGATTATGATAAGGCCAAAATCGTACACTACAAATCCTGTCGATACAGCATCGTTCAGTGGTAGCGGGGTGGTCGGCTGTACACAAGAAGAAAAAGTAGTGAGTACGTAGGGCATTAAGCATTGTACCGAAAAAAAAAAAAAGATATTTCTAAACTTGTGAGTGCCTTCCACTTTTTTCAGATCTGAATCCACTGGACACCCCAGATTAACTGTTCATTCTTGGATTTCAAAATTTCTTTTCCCTTTTCAGCATGCGATAGGATGCGTTTATTTAATTCAAAATAGGGTTCAGAGGAGATACTTAAGGATGAGATTTTTATATTTAGCAACAAGATGAACTCTGATTATTCACGGGCTTGGGAGACGCAAAAGGAATGGATAACATGTAATATTGTCGGAAAAAAAGAGTTCAATTCACAATAAAATACTAAAGAGGAATTTTTATCATCTGTAAGGTCACAAACATTAAATTATAATGATAATGAATGGATATAAAATTTTTATCTTTAAAATTCGCTAATTCTCTTTACTAAAAAATAATTTTTTTTCTATGTCAAAACTTTTCCGATTTTATTTGTTATCGAATTTTTGGATATTTGGAGATTAACAACAGTAAGTAATCTCGGTCACATTTGAGTATATTGCGTAAAATATTCGTGCCACTTCTAAAAATTTTTCTTAGCTTGAATTAGCCATATAAGCAATCAATATGCTAGTTTAAGTTAAAATAAAATTACATGGTCATACAAAAAACACTGAATGAAAAAGTATCTAATAGCACAGAAATCATGGTCAGAGAAGGGCGAAGCATTCAGGAAATGCGTTCAGCCTTCCGCGTCTTACCCCTTAGCAAGACAGAATCGTCAATAAGCGGTAAATTCGGGATATTAAAATGAACAGTATATTATTGTCAGTATACAGACACATAGATATCAAAAATGATGAGTGCGTAAGGCATTAAACATAAGTACGTAAGATATATTCTAGCACCTCTAATTGCCTTCCACACTTTTCAGATCTAAACCCATCTAGATACATGAAACGACTTAAGGTTCATGTACGACTTCTTAATTTTCCCCTTCAAATATTCTTCTATAGAACAAGTAACAATGCGTTTTTTCTAAAAGTGCGAGCTATTTAAAATTTTAGATTTTACAAAGATTTTTTATTTTATTTATATTTTCCTGTCTATTGACTCTTTATTTCAAGCTGAAGGAATTAATGGAAGTTATGGACCCTTATTAACTCCATTTCACGTAAAAAAATAAATAAAATTCCGAGCTTGTAAAAAATAAAATTGTTACTTCTTCCAAGAATACCACGACGAATATAAATTAAGACAAACTAATTGCAGTATTAATTAATCCCTCCCTTATTTCTTACAGTTTCTTTAAAAATTAAATCTTCAAAGAGAAAATGTGCATTTGTAATCAAACGCACCTTAAACAAAACAAAACAAAAAGAGAATAAGCAAAACTTTTTCGAAACGTTCTGAATTTCACATATTTGGAGTACATCCTCAAGCAGATTGGGTAAAACTTTGAGTGTAAATGTGTAATTTCCTACGCAGTTGGCGTTAAAATACGCATGAAATATTTTAAATTCTTTACATCAAAGAAGCTTTAGTCCATTTCCGCCTTTAGTTTCCAAAAGCAAAAAACAGCAGTTTCCAAATATTAATTACATCTTTGGAGGCAAGCGTGCAGGTGGTAAAAATTCCGAATTAAAATTCAAGAAAATAGCACTTCCTGCGTTGAGAGCGAAGCACTCCGAAATGAAAGCATGGCTGAAGCGCAGTAACAATGTCATTAAGAAAGTAAAATTAGAACAAGACTGCTTATTAAAAATCCTCGTGTGTCTAATTAAGGGAAGAATTTTCAAGAGTTTGAGTCAGAGCGCCGCTTTTGAAGTGAAAAGAATTTTTAAAAAAGATGTTTAATCAAACATTTTTAACATTCGTGCTGAAAAGGGCAGATGATTTTTATAATCTTTTAATAATTAGATTCATTTAACAGAACAAAACGCTTTTACAATTCTTTTGTTTTAAAGACAGACGACTTTTTTTCGCGGAACAATTTTCAGAATACTTAAAAGGAATTGTTGATTGAATGCAGGAAAAAAAGTATAAATAGGATTTTCAAGAGAAAAAAAAATCAGTGATATGTTTGAATTTCGTCGCTCGTTTTCTTTTTTTAAAAAAGGTTATTTCTTCTTATTTACTTTCCTTTCATTTTTTATAACGTTTCCTGCCATTTTATAATCTTGTTCTAAGTAACAATTTGAAATACCTAATTAGAGAGCGCTTTTTTTTCCAAATCTGAGTTTGCTTATATGCTTTATAAATGTTAAAATAATATAGTTTTTTTTCCTTCTTATGCTTGATCCTAGCAAACAAAATATTTTTTTTTTGAAATGGGTTAAAATTGTGTTAGTGAAGAAATAGCAAAGTTAGAGTCAAACATTTAATATACAATTTTTAAGAAGCACGGAAACAGCTTATTTTCCTTCTTTATATTTCTTTAAAAAAATTCTATCTCTAGAAGGTTGACACAATTAATTCGAACCACAAATTTCTGAATATGTTGCATTTTAGGGTTCATTTTTATTTTATCTAGATTTCTCACAATCTCGGTGTATTTATTTTCCCAAGAATATTTTGTGCATATTGATCAGTTTCCCTTTCAAGCTCAAAATATATTATTTTAGTGCAACATGATAATGTTGCTTTTTCGCTATTTTTAGAAATGAATTAAAGAATATAGCTCTATTTTTTGAAAACGAAGAATGAAAATAGAGGAAAATGACAGATTTTCAGTTAACATTGCTACTATTAATTCCATGAAACTAATTCCAAAGAACTCATTAAAACGCAACAAAAAAGCTAAATGTTATGACATGTAACAATTTTTTTTAATTTTAAACAATCAAGATTGACGTACAGTGGCTCAAAAAATTGAGAGTACACCTTACTTTTACTTGATAAACCCAAATTGCAATATAAATAAAACATAACTGGGAAGTGTAAATATGTTTTTATTTTTACACATAGCAAATGGTTTAATTTAGAGTAAAAATAAAGAAAAAACAACGAAAAACATCTAAATTGAAAAGTTTCAGAAGCATTTTAAATAAACATACACAGAATTTTGCCTCAAAAAATTGAGAATACACCAATGAAATTCTTGTAATATCTCGCATAGAAAGAACGTGTCAGTATTTAATTGCATGTCTTTTGGCTTTTATAACGGCCTCTAAACATCATGGTACCGATTCGATCAATTTTTGGTGGTATCTGAAGATATTTTACCCAATTCCTCTTGCAACACTTGTTTTAAATGGGTTTTGTCTGTAATTTTTGTTTTTGAACCACTTTTTCGAGTATGACCCACAAATATTCAACTGCATTGATGTCGGGTTATTGTGATGGTGGTGGTGTGTAATTACTGTTTACAATGAAAAATACACCATATTTTGACGTTACGTGCATTCTGTTTGGGGTCGTTTTTCTGCTGGAAAATGAAATTTCCATCTAAGCCCAAATTTTTAGCACTTTCCTTTAGATTGCTCCGAAGTATATCCAAGTAGACCCTATCGTTTATAATGCCATCTAAAAAAATTAAATTTCCTACCCCGGAGGAAGCCATGCAACCTCAAATCATGACGGAGTCATCATCATGTTGATTAGAGGACGTACATTTTTTGGATTCAAAACAGTATTAGGCCTTATACTGTAACAGTATTAGGCCTTATACTGACAGCCATACAGCACGATGGCTGTCACTGCTAAAAATTTTGAATTTTCTTTCATTACTAAATATAGCTTTCTTCCAAAGGTTATTGGTGTTCAATTGATAAATTTTTGCAAACTTCAAGTGTTTGTTCTGAATTTGTAAGCTGATGAACGGTTTCTCTCTAACAATGCGACTTTTATACACAGCTTGTATAATGGCTGTCTTGTCTTGTGCCTATCATTTGAAAAGTTTCTGCAACAAGTTGGATGAAACCATATGGTCGCAGCATTTTAAAGGAAAATGTGAAAAATTTGGGTTTAGATTGAAATTCCATAATCCAGCAGGACAACGACCCCAAACAGAATGCACTTAACGTCAAAATATGGTGTCTTTTTCATTGTAAATAGTAATTACACACAACACCACAATAACCCGACATCAATGCCATTGAATATTCGTGGGCCATACTCGAAAAAGTGGTTCAGAAACAAAAATTAGAAACAAAACCCGTTTAAAACAAGTGTTGCAAGAGGAATTGGGTAAAATATCTTCAGATATCACCAAAAATTAATCGAATCGGTACCATGATGTTTACAGGCCATTATAAGAGCCAAAAGATATGCAAATTAATAGTGGCACTTTGTTTCTATGCGTGATATTGCAAAAATTTCATTGGTGTATTCTCAATTTTTTGAGGCAAAATTCTGCGTATGTTTATTTAAAATGCTTCTGAAGCTTTTCAGTTTAGACGTTTTCCGTTGTTTTTTCTTTATTTTTACTCTAAATTAAACCAATTATTATGTGCAAATATAAAGACATGTTTGCACTTCCCCGTAATATGTTATTGATATTGCAAGTCGGATTTATCAAATAAAAGTAAGGTGTACTCTCAATTTTTTGAGCCACTGTATATATTGTTGACAATGCTTTAATGATTTTTTTTATTAAAATACTATTTGATAAGTCTGCCCTTACTCGGGATTAAAATATATCTATTGAATAAAATTTTTAATACAAAAATTTATTTTGTGTAAAAATTATAACACACAGACACACACACACACAAAAACCCTTTGACTATTTTAAGTATTTTTTTTATTTAAAATTAAAATACCATTTGAACCAAATAATTTTTATAAACCATCAATAGTTCATTTTCTGAAAAAGAATATTATTTAATATACAAGTATTTCAAAATTTGGTCACAAATAGTGAAGGTCACAATAGTGTGTATAACAGTTTTTAATCAGTGTTTTTAGATAATAAATTAAAGAGATGATTTCTTTTAATACTTAGAAACAGAGAAATAAAACAAATCAATATTTTTTTATGATATAATTCAGTAATCGTCTACTTCTCAAATCTTCTCAATCGTCTACTTCTTCTTGCTCTTTGAATGATTTTTAAAAAAAAAAGAGAGAAAAGGAAAAATTTTTAAAAAACTTAGAAAAAAATATAAAAATTCTAATAAAAGTAGATTTGCTGAAAATTTCAATTTTGTCAAACAACGAAGTATGAATATTTTTTTTAATTTAAAATAATTTGCATTTATTATTAATGATATAATTGCAGAAAATCATCTGTGATTATTTATTCAGTTTTGAAATATTAATAAAAATTTGAGAAAATACTAAAAAGAAATGAGATGAGTATTTCCAATAAGATAATATAGAATTTTTTTCTTTAAATATTAGTGTCTCAAAAGTAGTTCATAAAGCATGATTCATAAGACAGATAATTTGTAAAATTCAATATTCGTGATTTATCAGAAAATTTATTAACAAACTACATAAATTGCATTATTATCTTCCTTTAGACCATTTTTTATTTGATGTATATGCATGTTACTAAAGATTTAAAAATGAGCTTTGGGACCTTGATTAACGGATATCATATATTTATTAAACTATGTTTGCCTAAATAAAGCTTAATTATAGAAATTAATAACACATATATTTTAAAGCAAGAAATATTTATTCGCGTATTTATTTTTTCGAGAATATAGCTTTTTGCGTTTATTTCATTTCTTATCAATACTCGCTGCAAATTACACTTTTCTACGCTTAATTGTAGAAAGAATTAATTTAATCTTTTAATTTGCGTTTTTTGAACGTGATGGCAACGCATTGATAAAAACTGATTTTTCCCCAAACATAAGTAGAGCATACCGGTTAAATTTTACATTTCTTTTCTGTGAAATATATTTATGGAAAACGTACATCGATATATAATTTTTTTTAGAATTCATTAAAAGTGGAAACCTGATTTTAGGTAAAAACATTTCTATCATTCAAAAGATTTTTGAAATTTAACATGATTTATTGCATTTTTGAAATTTAACATAAATATATTGCATTTTTATGCTGCAATATATTCGGCATAGCGGAAAAACATAAAAATTCACTTAATTTTGAATTATTTAAAATTGTAATTAAATATTCAAAAAACGAAATTGTTTCAAATTGCTCACAAATACACACACATGCACACAAACACGCACATACAATAACAGTCAAAACTATTACTTACAGCATGCTGCAAAAATATACTTGAATTTTCTGCAAATGTATATTTATTAAAAAAATAACTATTATTTTAAATAATTTTAAAGTAATTTCATTCTTAGAATAAAATATATTTTACTAAAGTTAAATTTCCTTTTTTATAATACGTGCTGAGAGTTCCCCATTTAGCAAAATATTGTTATGAATATATATAATATTTTAAATATTCTTAAAAGTTATCTCTTTTAATTAACATGAGAGAAACAAATGACTAAACATGTAATAAAAGTAATATAAGAACTGAACGAAAAAAAAATGATTTTAATTGCAATCATTACTTTAAATGTTCACGCTAAATCTGATATATAAATATTTTTTTAAGTTTTAATATCTCATATCCTGTATTAATATCTCTAGAGATATAACTGAATTACATTTTAAAATTTCTTGCGAGATTATGCAATTTTTAAAAAGATACAAATAATTCAGGGTTACAAACTAGCTATTTTTGAAAATACTATTGCAATAGAAATATTTTTTCCCTTTGGATTTAGCGTTAGACATTTCAATTAATTTTTCGATGATTTTGGAATAAATAAATATAATAAATTAGAGGCGAAGATATAAAAGTTTTAGGTTATTTGAGCTTTAGATTCATTTGACTTAATAAACATGGCAAGGATTTAATATATATCTTGGTGCATATTATATAAAGTACACAAATAAATTAAATATAAATGAAGGCCCATTAAATTTCATATTTTGTGAAAATTGATATTTTTTCTTCCAAAAACATTTGAAATGCTTTAATATATTTAATATTAAGATTCGTATATTCATTTATTTCTTGTTTTTTTTTCATCTGCGCTGTATTTTTACATGTAAACAAAATGTTGACATAAATAGATTTAAGAGAAAGCTTTTTACATCATTGATTTTGGAAAACTATAAGCATTTTCAAAAAAATTAATTTTTGGGAAGTAATCTTATGATTGAAAAGTTACTCCTAAATTATTTATTCATTTTTCGTAAGAAAACTGAAGGTTTCAAACTCAAAATTTCAAATTTTGACCCCTGTGCGTTTTTTGCAGTAAAAATGAAAGAAAAATTGTTTGTCACACATACAGATTTAGTGACATCAGTAATTAGTTTTCATTTTTTGTTCTAATTTCCATGTTTTACAAAATATTGACGTAAATATATTGTTATGAATTTTCCTGGGTTCGTGTGGATAGTGGAAATTATATGGTGTGGAGAACGCTCAATCAGCAGTAGAAAAAAAAACGACGTTTATTTACATGAAGACACACAGGACAGCACAAAAACGACAACTATATACAACATAGAAGACGATTATCTTCAGCCGAGACGTGTAGCATACAACAAGACTCTACTGCAGACAGTAGCGCACAGCTTAGATCAGCACTAGCTTGACTCCGTCGCTGCTCTGCTAATCCATGGAAGACCAGTTCTTCATCGTCGCTTCCGACTACTCCGCTCCGTCGATTCCGACTCCTCTTCTTCTACTCCTCTAGCAGAACAGACTGGCTCTTTTTATAGGTCTCAGGAGGCGGGGCTAAAAGCCTCTCAACCAATCAGGAACGTTCGAGGCGTATCTCGGTTCCTACTGGACGGATCGAGAAAATTCTCGATGTTTCGGGTATAATCTATTTTGGCGCCAAAGTCGCCAAATTCGTTGCCAAGTCGCCAAATGGTCTCCAAGTTTGTCGCCAAGCTCTGGGACCTCTGACGCGACCCGGACTCCGTCCAATACAGATGACTGTAAAACAATCTTTTTGACGATGGAACCAACCACGCTGGGAAGCCGAATTGCAGGTTTGTACCAATATATAAAGGAACATTTTACATCTTTAATTTTTTTAAAAATATAGGTATTTTCATGAAAAACAATTATTAGAAGATATTCTTACTGTTATTTAAAAGTTACACATAAAATATACTTTCATTTCTTTAAATCTGAAACTGAATGTTTTGAAACACAAAATTTCAAATTTTGACTCCTGCATGTTTTTTGCAGTAAAAATAAAAGCAAAATTGTGGGTTACACATACCGAATTAGTGACACCAGCAATTAGTTTTCATTTTGCGCTGTAATTTCCACATTGTAACAAAATATCGACGTAAATATATATAAGGGAGTGCTTTACATTTTTTTTATTTTTGGAAAATTTTTCACAAAAAATAATTTTTAGAAAATTCTCTTATAATTATTTAAAAATTACACATAAAATATTTATTCATTTTTAGATCTGAAAATAGTTTGAAAGGCGAAATTCCAAATCTTGGTTCGTCTGTATATTTTGCAATAACGATAAAAAGAAGCATTTTTGCGGTCACACTTACGGAATTAGAGTCACCGGAAGTTAGAATTGAAATGTGCAAATGATGCCTTCTAAGTAGAAGTTACTTATCTATTAGTTTAAATTGTGATCTTTTCACAATTTCACCATAAATGCTTCTCAAATACTTTATCTCTTAGTGCAATATTGAATGTATTACGTGATAATATGTAATATGAGATTTTTCAGCAATTCATTATTTTTTCAACACAATGGAAAGTTTATAAATTTAGATTGAAATTGTGCCGAAAATTTAAAATGTTTATTTGAATTCCACAAATGAGCAAAAATGAGAAAGTCTTTTTTAAAAAGTTTCTTTGAAATCTTTAAATCTTTGGTGGAACTATGTTTTTAAATTTTCATCTTTTTCCTTAAGAGATATTGATTGCATTTATATCTTAGGTTTATCCACATCCATCAAACAGAAAAGAAAGAGTATGCAAATTTTTGTTTTATTTACAAGATTTGAATTTTATTTATTATTTTATTTCCATTTCATTAAAAAAATATTGATTTTTTTATAGTAATTTGATTTAGCAGATTAAATTTTTAAATTGAAGATATCACACCAGAAATGTTCGCAAATATACATTCCATTTTAAATGTACTCTTTAAATTCTTTTTTTAGATTGTTTTTCATAATACTTTTGCTTGGATGCTTTTAAGAATATTTTAAAGGACGAGTTCTTGCATTATTAATAGAAATTACACTTTTTATGCCTTTATGCAATCTTATTCAATGACTTTTATAACATATTCAAAAGTAGAATATTACTCATAGGAAACCAGCGAGGGTAGTCTCTCAAACTATTTTGCATACTGACCAATGAAGATTTTAGCCCCCCCCCCCCCGCGTAATAGTACGGACCTTGGGTAAAACTACGAATGTCTTGCTTAGCATGGGTGAGCGACAATTAAGAAATGTAGATCTTTGACATAAAGCATTATCTAC
>JAPMOR010025515.1:0-10885 GCA_026543865.1 Argiope aurantia
TTTATATAATACTTCAATTCAAGTTATGCATAACTTGAATCGAGGTATATAATATTTTACATTATAAGAAAAAAAGTATTTTAATCATTAGATTGTGACAGTCATTAAAGTCGTATTGTTTGAATGAATGTTCTTATGTTCTACTCATTGTATACATGAACTCCCACGTGAAGGCCAGCTTAAAGACATTATAGTGCTATTTAATATGTTAAGGTATGGAACATCATTTTATAACTTTTGCAGTACTATATTTTCACTTTTTTGTTCCTTATGTAAATTACATTCTTCTTGGATTTCAATAAAGGAAGATACTCTCTTGATAAAATATTGCTTAAATAATGAAAATGATTTGAATTTCAGTTCAACAATGAAATATATAGCTGAAAAATTATGTAAAGAATATTTTAAAATTATTAAAATTCAGAAAAAAATGCTCTCTCAGAAAATAAATTTTGCAACTTTTAAAATGGTGTAAAATTCAGTCTTCTGCATTAATATATTCGAGAGTAATTGCGAAAAATTGCCAAAATTTCGCTTAATTTTTAATTGATAAGAATTCTAATTAAAATTCCAACAAAAAACCGTATCAGGGTTTTCACTTTCTAAAGTTACATGTGTAAAATTGTTTAGCTCTAAATCTAAGGATCTATTTTATAGTGTACTAAAGCGCACACATGCAAAAAAAAAAAAAAAAAAAAAAAGGAATCGCCTAGAAATTGATTTATCGATTCATACAAGTGTTTTGAATAGTGTTTAGAGGAATATTGTACCATTCTTCCTGGAGATATTGTGAAAGTTCTGGGAGAGGTGTCTGTGGAGGATATCGATTCCGTATTGAACGTTCTAAAATAGATCATAACGGCACAATTATATTGAGGTAGGGTAACTGTGCGGGCCAAGGCAGATGTATAACTTCATTCTCAAACCATGATTGAACAAGTCCCGCTGCATGAATAGTTGCATTATCATCCTGGAAAAAAACAATCTCTTACAGGAAACGAAGTTTGCATCATAGGATGGACCTGGTCAGCTATAATTTTTCTATACTTTTCCTCAGTGATCGTTCCTTTGAAGGTTACGATTGGTCCTGCAAAAAACCACGACATGGCTGCCCATATCATGTCAGATTCACCACCATGCTGATAGTTGGAAGGAGACAATCACGATCATAAGCGTGTGCAGGTGTCCTCCAAACGTGCACATGTCCTTTTGTAGGGAAAAATGTGAAACATGATTAGTCAGACCATATTACTTTCTTCCACTTATAAATCGACCAAGTTTTGTGAGTATGACACCACTGTATATGACATTTACCATTCACATCTGTTACAAGTGGCTTGGGAATTGCTGATTAGGCATAAATGTTCTGTTTATGAAGGTGCCTTCTGACACCGGAGAAAACATATGGGTATTGAACCCTGAGGTCACTTTTGCTGCAGTTGTTCGCTTTTTCAACATTACAATCCGCTTCAATACCCGTTGGCATCTTTCATTCAACTTCCCTTTCTGCCCTCTATTTTGCTTTACCGAGATTGTCTTGCAGCTCTGTGTGTGTGCTGTCATGACTTTAGACACCGTACCTCTAGAAAAGCCTAAAAGTAGGAATGTTATTATTATCATACATGAGAAAAATTGTTCTTATAAAAATAATGTTAATAATGATACTATTTAATGAATTTAAAGATAAATAATTTAATGAACAGGTTTCAAACTGAAATATTTATTTTCCTTTTTTGAACATTTGCTCAACAATTAATCAGCAAGCTGAATCTTTGAATTGAATCAATGCTGTATGGTTTTCATTTTTCATATCTTACGAGGCCAGGAATTCAAATCAAAATAGTAAAACTGGAAACAGATTTTAATTCGATTTTTAAAACAGATTTGAAAAATATATTTTTATTAGTGTACTGAAAAGATTTTTCTTTTTTACAATACTTTAGACTAAACATTGTGAAAGCTTAAAATGAATTTTACTAAAATTCTTTGCTAGGTGATATCACTCGAATAAAACCAAAAGTTAAATAAATTAATCCTTTAACTGTAAATTCATATCGAAATATATAGGTGTACAAAACTTGAAAACTCAATTGCATCATGAAGTATGTAAAAATTGATTTTAGAATCCTATTTTTATAATGCTGAAATAAGTAAAAATAAAAAAAAAGAGTTTAAAAAGTATTGTTATTGAAATTAAATATATGGATTTGCGATCGGGTTATTTAGGCGAAATTAAAGCACACAAAGCTTCAAGTATTTTATATTAACTTCAAGTATGCATTCTGTATTACAATACTTACTTTTTGTCTATTAAAAATGGTTCATGAAAAGTCTTTTCGTGAAATTCATTTTTGTGATATTATTTTACTATCATCTGCTTTAATTACCACCAAAATGATTGCTCGCTGAATTTTCAATTTTACAACTAAATTAAAGGAAGTAAAATTTTCGCTTAGTTTTTAATAAACTAAAATTTACAAAAAAATCATATTTCTTCAGAGTTGCATATTTCCTCCCTTCAAAGTATGTATGCCTGAAATTTGGTAGATTTGGGTAATTTGGTCTGGTGTGTAAAGAGCCAACATACACGCATACTAAAGCACATTCATCTTTATTATAAGTAAAGATAAATACTGTTTAATTCCCAATATTTTGCTATATACATGTTATTCGATATCACTTGCTTCTTTTTTACTTCATGTTTAGTTATAGTTAATCTGGCTTCATTCTTCTAGACAAATATATCACATTTTCTTCAATATTTCCTAACTGTATCTAAGAGAAATAAGACGCAGAATTTGTCAATACGATTGATTCAAAGATAATTGCATACTGCATTCGCACTTTGACATTTTCCCCATTCGGTACATCAGTCTTTATTAATTCAAGTAAACGATTTTATTTTATTGACATCGAATTTCATAGCAACTTCTGATTTAGTCTAGTAGTTATTTTAATGTAAATTAATGTGGTAGTTCAGTTATTCGTAAATTGAAGTTTGCAATAAATCTTTGTAAATTCCTATTAAATAAAAAGAAATTCTGGAAGGTTTCTTTAATCTAAGAAGGACTTTTGAATCTAATTTGAAAAAAGAATTTTTAATTCAACACTGATTTTTTTTACTTCCCTTTGTTCCTTTATTTGCATTAGAAAACAGAGAGTGAATTATTGGCTTGGTGGACATGTTCATGTTTTATCAGATTATTTGCATAAGTCAATCATTAGTCAGAAAATTTAATTTAGAGAAGATATGTTTCGTATTCTTTGTTTGTCGATAAGTTTTTCGACATTTAACATCAAATACCGAATGATAATAAAAATGAAACGAATGTCTCTACTTTCAATTGATACTTTTTCAAGATTGATACTTTTTCTAGATATAACCCAGTTAACAAATACGAATTTCACATTCCATCTCAATTGACAAAATAAAAATCAATTGAAACATAAATTTTTTGAGCGACTTATTTCATTTACATGTACCTGGAAGGCGAATTTAATTTTGTTTTTCACTTTTATCAAATAACTTTTCTAATTTCCTTTTTAAATGCTAATGCAGTTAGTTTTCTTTCCGTGACAATACTTAATTATTTCTTTTAGGAACTTCTGAATTTGATCATTGTCAATGCGTAAACTGGATGTAACATTTTTTTAAAATATAAAATTCAACTTTTGTGTGAGTGTGTGTTTTAATTTAAGAAAATGTGAAATTTTTAAATTAGATTATTGAAAAATAAAATGTATGCAACGCTAGTTTTTTGCGAATCTGTATTTTATAATGTAATAACTGGTACCAAGTCGCATTGCTGCCGCAGAAGAAATAATTTTGGAAACATCGTTTGGAATTTTAAATAGGTCTCTTTTTTAATTAGGAATGATAGAAAAAAATGCTATTTATTTTCTGTCTGCAGTAAATATATTCATTGAAATTTAATGATTTATAACGGAAAAGTATAAATAATATTTATTTTATTTTTTGTTTTATTATTCAAGTGCTTTAGGGTCGACAATATTTTTTTGCTTTTCCGTCTTCAGCACAAGCAAATAAACTGCTTTAACGTCCGACTCGTGAGCATTCTGGCCATGAGGCCACAAGAAAAACCACAAGAAACCATCTTCTGGCCACAAGAAAAACATGTGTTTTATAGGTTCAATCCGTGAAGTGATTGCCTTGTTGATGGTAATAGAGAATGAAAATCGAATGGAGAACTGCGGTCGTTTACAATCAAAAAGATGTCAGTGGGAATAATGGGAATGCGCGGAATGAACGTGTTTTTTCCATTCGACTTTTCATTAGGAATAGTTGCCTTGATTCTTGTAGCACGCTGGTCTTCTATTCTGATGCGAGTGATTAAGTAGCACATAAACGTTGTCTTCGATTCGATGTTGATCTTGAGATTCTGAAGCAGAAGAATTTGCAATTCGTAAACGATCTACTTCATTGCTCGCTTGTCGTTCCTGGTTTGTTTGCGAAGCTCGAATTTACTTATTTCTACATGCTGCGCCGGTAGATCTATTAAGTGACTTACGTTTTGAAGGCATATTTTTTGATGAAGCAATCAACACGATATACGCTATTATAACCGAAATTTCGTCTGTCGATTCACTGAATAAATAAAAATTGCACTGGAAAATTTCAATTATATATAACTTAGCTTTAGCGGCATAGATAATAATAATTCTTTTTTGCATAGATGAGATGAATTCTGAATAATAGTGTGGTTCGCCGCAGCTAAAATATTGTGCAAGTTGAATGACAATATCTTGTGTAGATGAATATTAATTAAGAAAAAGAAAAAATAGCACCTGCACTAAATATTTTTGATTTCATTTCACTCACACTGATTGCCATCGATGATAACAATTTTATTTGTTTGATATATGTGCGATTAACTCTGAATAACATGTGCCGATTACTGTTTGTCTTTTGTCAATTTTCAATCATAAAATAATGTTGAATGATAGAAACGTATGAAACAATTTGTTTATAAATTTTATTGAGTTCAAAATAAATGTTTATAATTGTACTATGCATATAACCTCCGCGCAAGTGCAAGCAATAAATGGACCACGTTTTATCACAATCGGAGGAACGGTACGGCAGCTCATAAAATACGAGCAAACAAAAATTCATTTTTATATATTTGATTTTCTCTAAAAAGAAAATAAAGACATTATGTTAAGAAACGAATATGTTGTCAGATAAGTAATTTCTCTTTTCATTTTGGTTATATATTTAATTGCTTTCTCTATTTTTCGAGCATAAGCTAAGCACCGTTATTTCTCTATATGATTTTTGTCTTATAATTGCTTATTCTAATTTTCTACACTTGCCATGACTCTTTTATGTAGATATTTTGGGGTATCAAATGCTCACCCTATAAGATAGTAGAAAATATTATAATATATATAATATAGTGTTCGTTCCATAAGTATAAATTTTATCAAAAAAAAAATGAATTGTGGTTCAAAATCTGAATAAATTTTTATTAGAAGGGACTCCTAGCTTCAATTGTTTGATATAAGTTACGAGTGATTTGAAATGAATCACAGATTACAGATTTAAAAAAATAGAAATTTTTTTAAATACAAAGCTTTTTTTATTCTTGAATAAGAGTGTGTTTTTTAAAACTATATTTATTAAATATATTTACCATATTAAAAAAGAGGCGTAGCGGCCTGATGGCAACGTCTCGGCTGCAGAACCAGAGGGTTTCAGGTTCGAGAAACAATCCATCGAAAAACCGTTGTGTAAGAGTGTCTTTAAATCCGTCGGGGTCAAACGTCCTCTTGCTGGAGTGATAAGGATGTTTTGAGAGGGGGTGCCAGCCTAGTTGCCGCCCTCTGCATCTGATCGAGGCTCAAAATTACGCGATTATTCGCAAAATAATCTATGTTGCTTTAAAATGGAGCGTTAATATAGCTAAACTAATTAAAGTAACACCATTATCTCTCTATATCTAATTTTCGTCTTATGATTGTTTATTCTAATTTTTTCACCAACCATGATTCTTTATGTAAATATTTTAGGGTCGACCCATAAGATAGTAGTAAACAGTGTAATACAAGGTATATATTCGTCCCATGAGGATATATTTTATGAAAGAATGATTTGTGATTCGAAACCTGAATACATTTTTAGAATAGACTCATATCTCCAAATGTTCGATAAAAGTTATAAGTGACTTAAAATGAATCACAGATTACAGATAGAGAACAATTAATAAAAAGCTTTTTTATAAAAAGAGAATTTTTTAAAACTGTATTTTGTAAATATGACTTTCATAATTAAAAATACAAAATTTATGACTGTCATAATTAATGTCAAACCGTAAAATGAATACTTCTATGAGAACATGAAATGCTAACTAAAACGACTTGTTAGTTATCACAGTTTTCTAAACCTATGTTATCGCTTGTGGAGCATTTTCCGAAAAAAAAAACCTAATTATTTCATGTTCAATGCACCTGCAACAACGCATTCATTTCCGCGCCTTTCTGATTTCTGACTGACAGATTTTTAAAACCTCCTCTCTCTCTCTCTCGGCATCTCATTTTCTCTACAATTCATCAAACATCGCTCGGATATCTAAACCGATGTCGCAGGAAAATCTCAGGAAATCAGGACCCGGAAATTAAATCCCAGTTTTCAATTAGTTCTGCTTCGATAGTCTTGCAACTGCGTTATAAAATCGAGCCGGGGATCCAGGGGAGGGAAAGGCGAATAATAGACGATAGCAGCTAAGAATCGTTAGCTTAGTCGACGTAATATTTCTCTATCATTCGGGGCATGGAAAAAGTCATTTACCCTGTAAATTACTCACTAGAGTAGGCTGGAATATACATGATGGATAGATAACAAGGCTTTTGTTATTACGATGTGATGTGAGCTTAATTTTAATCAAAAGCGGGAACTCCATTGAAGAGATAATGTTTCTCACTTAAATCTAGCGATGCATAAACATCAGTAAGGCATTAACTAGGGTTCATTAGGCCTACCTAAGCACCGGCCAACAGTGAAGTATATAATAATTCCTGGTGGATATCGGGGAGTGCATTAATTAGCAAAATATGGTTTACAGAACATATGAACATATTTAGTGGAATAATGAACTATCATGAATTCATTTGGTGTTTTCGGAGCTAATTTTAAATAACAGTTATAAAGTATTTTCAATGCTATTACTCTTTTAGGCTTCGAAGTCGTTCATCCATCGATTTCTTTGGTGTATTAACAAATAAAACAATTACGATTTGTTTCACATTCGTTTAAATAACTTTTTCGATTCTCTTGCTGTATGCCAACATTTCTTTTTTTATTTTATGAATTTTGATTCCTCTTTTTTCATTATATGCATCTGTCTTTATTACAACTTCATATCGATATATTTACTGACAATATATTAAATTATCATCGATATATTATCATAGTAATTTTTCTTTACATATTAATGCAATATGCAAAGCAGAATCAATAGTATCAAAACCCTTTATCGTTTTTTTAATCGGTTTAAAATATTTATCTAGAGGAATAGAATAGAACTCTGTGCTATCTTGAAACGGTTTTTTTATTCAATAAAAATGATTTTTTCCTCTTTTTAATCGCATAAAAACATTTTATAAAGATTTTTTTAATGTAGGTCATTTTTACACACTGCAAACGAAAAGTACCGTAAATTAAAATTATGAGTATCAATTCTCCTTGAATTATTAAGTAATTAAATTATGATGCCGGAAGAACATTATTTTCGAAAACCTATCTTGAAATTGTTATGTTATGAAACTAGGGTGTTAAATTTTGACATTCAATTAAAATATAAAAATCCATTAATAATGGAAATAATCCTATGATTCAGGATCTTGAATTTCATAAGAATGTTTCAATATTTCATTGAAAATGTAATTTATTTAACAAATATTTAAATATATATATACAAATATTAATAATATTTTTTTTATTTCATTAAACGATATTACTGTATTCTTGTATGGTAAGATAAATAGTTGTACAATTTATAAAAGAAATCAATACAATAAATTTATCCATATATATATATATATATATAAACATGATTTGAAGAATCAGGGATAGATTTTCTTCATTATTTAAAAGAAATAATCCATTTTTGTCAGGATTTCTTTGCCCAAGTCGTGGCTCTTTCTTTCTTATTCTATTGCACTTCGTAAGAAGAAATGCGATTGGAAAACTAATAATTTTTGGAAAATGGATGCTGTTTGTAATTTTTATGATGCTCAAAGCATTTAAAACATCCATCTAGGAAAGGTCGTTGGATTTGCAGCTAGCGTGCTTGTCACATAGATACTTCTTGGATAGTTCATACATGCTAGAAAAGAGATAAAGAGATGTTTTAAAAATGTAATTTTAATTTCAGTTAAAAATAATCAAAATATATATTGTCAGACTCAATAAATTAATTATATGCTATTTTATATAAATAATTATAACGCTATTTTAAAACTCAAAAATTTTGCTTTTCTAAGATATTATTTTGATTTCTATTTTTTTTCTATTTTTCTATAATTTTAATTTTAAAATATTCCTATTTCATAACAATAGTTTTCATTGTTTAATTTTTTCCATTTATACATAAATACTTGTAAAGATGTTATGAACATTTTACTGTGTGTATTTTATCGTTGTTTTAATTAGTCATAAAGTTTTAAAAATAATATAAATACAAATTAAGCATTATCATGGCCACATTGTATTGGATTAAAAGTTCGAAATCCTTTACATTTTATAGCATATTTATCTGACAAATCCTTGGAATGCATTTATACTCTTTCATTCTCACAGCTATAACTTGGATGAAATTTGAGAAAGAAATGTAATTTTCCTTTGTCATTAGACAAATGGAATTTATCTTTATCATCTGGCAGACCGACAAGAATTTTAATTAAACTAAAATTGAAGCATTTGTACATGCGCATATCACATTTATTTATGTAATTTTTAAATAAATTACACAAATGAAATGTAAAATTTAAAATTATTTTTTTAAATTGATTATCAGATGGCAATATTTTTATATAGCCAAAATTATTCAATTGATCAAACGATTAACTGATCATTAAATTTAGAAAATATCCTCCTAGAGTGTTCCAATTTCAACAGGATATGTCTACAAGTGTTTTAAAATGTAGCGCAATGAAAAATTGTTTAAAAAGTGATTAGAAAATATCTTTTTTACTAACAAGACACATGTAAAGTCAAATTAAACTGTTAAAAAATTCAATATACTCCATCCCAGTTCTATTTTTACTTTTTGTTAAAAAAAAACTCTATTGATTGCTTTGATTTTTACTTATGTTAATTGATATCTGTTGATATTATTGATCTGTATTGATAATATCTTTTGGAAATTATCTTCTTTGTCATATAAAAAGAAGCTACAATTAATCAACAATTGTCCGAATTTCAGTTCTCCAAACCATCCCCATATCCGGTTCAACTTGAGAAAAAAATATTAGCAAATAAATTCTCCCAAAGTAAATAATGACACGAATGTTTTCAATTTCCAATGATATGATACTCTAATTAACTTAATAAATACGCAATATATATATACACTGGTGTGCAAAACTTAAGCAACAGGTATGTTTTTTGCCATAACTTCACGAGAAATCATCTGACAGACATGAAATTCAGAAATGAGATACAGCATTTTCTTCTGAAAGAATGACGACTGCATAGTTGCGCAGAAATGAATACAATGCATACAGTATGGAATCAAACAAAAAAAGGCTTTATTGAACTCATAGTATGGTTACACATGATTGTCTGTCCAAGAGGAAGAACAACAAGCAGATGCTCCTTAGTATGGGATATGCCCTCCCCTTACTGCAATGGTTGCTTCACACCGTCTCCTCATACTCAGCACCAGATTGTCCAATAGTTCTTGAGGTAAAAGTGCCCATTCCTCAATCAGCATCTGTTTAAGTTGTCGGGTGTTCCCAGGAGGATGTAATCGTGCCGCAAAACGTCTCCCCAAAGCATCCCACACATGTTCTATTGGATTTAAATCAGGGGGCGGTCTCTTTACGTGATGTTACAAGCGATTCCCAACGCCAGTTGATTTGGAGAGAGGTCGGGACATGTGGCCGTGCATTGTCATCCATGAAAACGAAGTCTGATCCAATGGCACCTCGGAACAGACGCACATGGGGAAGGATCACCTCCTGACAATAGCGATCTCCAGTTACAGAACCTCTGTCGAAAACGTGGAGCTCAGTCCACCCGTTCATCATATTGACGACTGCCATTGGATCAGACTTCCATTGGATCAGACTTCGTTTTTATGGATGACAATGCACGGCCACACAGGACTCATGCTGTTGAGGAGCTCCTGAAAGTGAAGATATCACTGGAATGGATTGGCCGGCGTGCTCCCCTGATTTAAATACGATAGAACATGTGTGGGATACTTTGGGGAGACGCCTTGCGGGACGATTACATCTTCCTGGGAACACCCGACAACTTAAACAGATGCTGATTGAGGAATGGGCACTCTTACCTCAAGAACTGTTGGACAATCTGGTACTGAGTATGGGGAGACGGTGCGAAGCAACCATTGCGGTAAGGGGAGGGCATATCCCATACTAAGGAACATATGCTTGCTATTCTTCCTCTTGGACTGACAATCATGTGTAACGATACTATGAGTTCAATCAAGCCTTTTTTTGTTTGATTCCATACTGTATGCATTGTATTCATTTCTGCGCAACTATGCTTTCGTAATACTTTCAGAACAAAATGCTGTATCTCATTTTTGAATTTCATGTCTCTCAGATGATTTCTCGTGAAGTTATGGCAAAACACATACCTGTTGCTTAAGTTTTGCACACCAGTATATATATATATATA
>JAPMOR010025515.1:12729-55959 GCA_026543865.1 Argiope aurantia
AATCAAAGCAAAATTTTATCACCTACTTTCTCCTATACGAAGTATTTAAAGAGAAACTATTGTATTATATTATATTGTAATTTGAATTTCAATATATGGCGAATTTACATTTCAGACATTACATTCGCGAGTTAGAAAAAAATGCATTTTCGAAATTATGTCTGTTTGTGAATGCAGTAACTCAAAAGCTATATTAATTAGATGTATGAGATTTAGTATGTGGACTTTAAACCAAATTTGTAGTTCCCTATTAAAAATGGGGAGAAATGCGTTGAGGGAAAGTATGTCTGTCTAACTGTCCGAATACAAGGCAATAAAATAACTTCAAAATGTAAATAACTATATTGATAAAATTCTTTAGATTAATTTAGATTATTTTAACATTTAAAGATTAAATCTAAATAAAGATTAGATCTAAATTAGCATCAAAAATTAAATCGGACCAAGGATTCATCTTCTACAAGTGTATACCTTTTCCTACATACAAACATAATGGCTCAAAAACGCAAAAGCTTAAATAATGAAATTTGGCACATGAACTGGCTTCAGAAATTGCAGTTCTGAAACAAATTTTGATTTCGATCAGAAAAAAAATGATATATTTGATTTTTTATAATACATCTACGTAGCACAAACTGCTCATGTACGGGAATCTGAAAGTACAGAAATGCAAAAGAACCACAGTTTTAACATGTAAAAAATCAGAGAGAAAATACTTTTATCGAAGAATATGGGAGACAGTTTGGGGGAGACTAATTCCTCTTGATTTTCTTAGAAATAACCTTTCTTTATGAGTTATCCAATTATATTAATTAATCCAGATAATTAGAATTCTATTATATACGTATCCACTGCTCGATGGTTTTTCTAGGTGACAAAATGCTAACCCAGACGATCTGTGAATTGTAACCAGATAAATAATAGAACACAAATATGGCATTCTCACATTAAATCATCCTCGATATCGTCGTATTAGAGACGCCTCAGTGCTTATTGAACGAAATTCAGTGATTTTTTTCCAGCAATAATTTATTACTCTTAATTTTTTTTTAAACAAATGCATTTTTTTGTAATAGTTCAATGAACATCTGCAGTGCAAAATTTTATATCAGTGATATTTACGAAAGATTAACTTTTTTCACTCTACCGACTCGTAACTCAAAATTTTCTAACCTTCTTCAAGCTGAAAAAAGCATTTTAAAGCCTAAGTGAATGACCGTTTAAATATATTCCCATAAAAGACAATTTAGTTTTATGACTTTGTTCACAATTGGTGAAAAATAAAAAGAACGCAACGTTTAGAGAATTTATTCAACAGCCCATAGACATTAGAGATATCGCCCATAAATTACACTAACTTTAAAATTCTTTCAGGCAATTGGTATTTATTTTGTTCTTCAGAGAACCCGCCATTATAAGCCAAGCGCTCTTATAAAAATATGGCTTTCATATTTTTTTCATCCCATAATGGGCGAAAACTATCGATTAGGTTAACTACTTTCGCCAAACCCCTTCCACCTATCGATTTTGTTCTCATCGAAAAGATAGTGGTTTTCATCTATTATGCATGCTTACGACATGTGGCCGAAACCTGAGTTGTTGATGAGGTTGATGCGGCTGTCGTAATATATTCATAAGAATGCCCGCGCGTGTGTGGCTTTTCCTAGAAAAATAAAGATCACGGTTGCAGTGATACGGGGGATGTTTCGGAAATGGAGGTGATGTGGCGAAGCGCAATCTTCAGAGCAATGAACTGGAAATGCCGGCACCATTTCCGCAGTTCACGGTGTGAGTTTCTATTGGAGCCAAAAATAACTTTAATGATTCTTCAGGGCAGAGTTTCCGTGATATGCTGTTCACTTGTTTTCCTATTGGCGCTTTCAAACTTCGCCAATAGAGGAAACTGTGATCCTTTGATTGTTGTTTCTAACGGCTCCTTCGAAATGACTCTGAAGCACCGCATGTTTCTCATGTAATAAAAAGTATTACGTTTACTTTGTGAAACGTAATCATGATTCTGATGGTTTATAATAATAGTTATGCTAGTATTTTGAGAACGACTGCATTTTACGAAATTGTGTTTTCAAATAAAACCTATTAAAAGTGAATAAATTTTGAAAATTCAGTGTAATTCGGAATGCAAACGATGATCTATAATGACCAACTAAGTTTGAATGAAAGTGGTGCAAGTAAATCTTTTCTCAGGTCAAAGACAAGCAATATTTTTTTTTTAAACTTGAAAATCATCAGTTATTAAAAAGTTTTAATATCATGTTTTTTTAATTCAAAACTATTATTTAATTATTTTTATCAAACATCTAGAATTTGAAACAGAATTATAAAAGCTTGAAACGCTGACTTTATAATTAAATTGGAATTGTAATTGAAATCCTAATAATCCTAATATAATCGAATATAAAGTCACATAAACAGAAATACAAAAATTTGAAGCTCTAACACTTTAATTAAATTGAAATTTTAATTGAGATTATAATAGATATTGTATTCAAAAATTATGATCATATATAAAGACACTATATTTGCAAAAATATTACAACTGTGAAAAATAACTATATCTCACAAAAATAAAAATATTCGAGTTTTCTTTTAGAATAAATGTAGAAAAAATATATTTTGCTATGTTTCCTTTCACGTTTATTGAAATTTGAAATATGGATTGTAAGCTTTTACTTGCAAGATTACTTTAGTAGTTTGACTTTATGCTCTTTTTATCTATAAAATATTGCAATCTTCTCAAGATGCGATTGGGCATATAGTTATTACTGATATCCGTTTCTTGTTGTAATGCAATATGTTTCACTTTTGAGTTCACTTCATTACAAAAGTTAACCTTTAGTTAACTTTTTCCATTTTGGTAAAGGATGGTTCGTTTCGTCATGTATCATAGAAACATTTTCAATAAAAGAAGATGTCAAATATCTAACATGTTGTTGACAGTTTCCTAAAGCCAAATGTCTCTCTCTGTCAGATAAATACATCCCTTTCTTAGATTAATCCCATGCGTTCAAATGGAAACTTTCAAATTGTTCTTCATTTCAACTGAGAAAAAGGTTGTCTAAACAACCTCTTTATTTCTCTCTTCTCTCGACGTGGGGCAGAAAAATACATTTCTTTGCCAGATTAATCCGGATTTTTCAAACGGAACATTTTAAAATTGTTTCTCTTTACAACTGTGGAAGTTGTCTTTGGAAATTGCTTTCCACTGTCGGGGTAGAAAAAACAATCATTTTCCTATCACTAAAGCGATGAATAGCCACGAGAGCTTTCATCCAAATTCGGCGCACTTTTAAACTTTTCCGTGATTACAACTTGCGGAGAAAAACTTATCTCAGATTAACTCTGACAAACTGTGACCCGTGTAACTGCCAAAGGGTGTACCATGTTAAGCCACCGTAAAAACCTTCGGGAGTGAGAAAAAGAGACACGGATGGAAAGGATAAAAAAAAAACTCGTCGAGACGGAATCGGAGGAAAACTTAACGACCAAGAAAAAAAAAAGGACAGGAACAAACAGCGAAAAAAAAAATATAAAAAATAAAAGGAAGAGAAGTGTGATGGAAAAACTCAGTTAACGGTATAAAGAAAAGCAGAGTGGAAAGCAATCAAGAAAAGTCTGCAAGCCTTCGATCAATGCCAATAAGAGATCACTAACTGTTGGTGATGGGAAGTTAGATCTGGTGGGGGTCACATGTCGCGAAAGCCTACCATTATTCCCAGACTCTTTTTAGACGAGAAACAGAAGCCGTTTGCCTGTCGCAGAAACTGACACTCCGGCTAAAAGGGGTGTAAGTCCCATAGAGGATTAAGATGCCTGCCTGCAAGAGCTGATAAGAATATCATTTGTCAAAAAGGCTTTCAAGGTTTTGAACTGCTGGGGATTTGACATATTAAAGGCATTAGTTCACTGCTGGGACTCGTGTATCTATTTATAGATTTGATTAATGATGTTTATTTTTTATTTGTGAATTTATTAAATAAGCTGAAACATCGTTCTTCGAATACGAAGCTAAACTGAGTGATGGTTTAAAAACTGGAAATGTATGCACTTTTATGGTGTGAGTGGTAAATAGAATGCATCTTTTTGCGTTGGTGCATGAATATTGGTATGGAATATTGATCGAGACAAAATGCTCATTTCATGTCCTACACGTTTTTAAAAGAATTCATTCCTTTTCCTTTGGATATAACTTTTTAAATGATATAGCCACAAAGAAAACGTTTCAAGGTTTTTTTTTTTTTATGCAAATAAGAGCGTTTTATTTTTGAAATAGTGAATGGAAAACAAATTGTTGATGCACTTTGCTTGTTTATATTCAAGTAACAAACTTAATTTGGTGTTTGTTGGGAAAGAGATTACATCTAACATTTTAGTTGCCTAGTTGGCAGTCCCTATTTAAAAATTCGTCTTCTCTCACTCACTCTCTCTCTCTCTCTCTCTCTCTCTCTCTTTTTTGAGAAAGATAAAGTGATGCCGGTTGACACCTTTCAGTCTAACTGAATACCTACAAATTAACATTTGGTGCCAAAACCGGGGATATATATATTTTTTTACAATGCAGATAGATCGTTGCCCCAAATTGTTTAAATTTTTTTTTTCTTTTTGTCTAAATAAGATTCAAACTTGATTTTCTTTGAAATATTTCAACCAAAATAGAAAAAACGTAATCAAAATTTGACTAAAGAGATCATGTGTAGATATAAGGAATATCGGCTGGAAAATTCTGTGGTGTCTGTATTTGTACTATTTAAACAAAATATAAAGTGGTTTCCATTTACTAAAGAATGACGACGTCCTGGCATAAGGGTGATTCCGTCATCTGGGCGTCCCTGGTTCGAGTCCCTGTTCGGGCATAGTTGTTCTTCTTCTGTGTTCTATCTGTGAGGTGTGTGAATGAGCCCCCTTGTAAAAAGGGGTTGTGCAAGCGAAAGTGTGAGTTTCATCTTCATATGAGCTAGAAGTCAGATTTCAGCCCTCGGGTGCTTAGGGGTCTTTACCCTCAGAAGCTACTGCACCCCCTTTCCGTGATAACGCGGACACGACATCGTCATCATTTTCTAAAGAATGTTGTTGAATGTCATGATAAAATGAACATATATGCTAATGGAAGTCAATTTAAAATCAAAACTACAGGAAAGTTACATGCTTTACAACTTTTTTTTAATATTCACATGTTAAGGCGCTAAGAAAAAATTCAAGACGGGAAATTGTAATAAAAGCTAAATATGATGTGTATACTTATAGGGCCGATTTTTTAAAATAGTTTCTTTTGTCATAACTGAAGAAAGGCTAATGTTTTATTGTTTTGTTTAACTAAAATATTGCTTCATTTGTTTCATTAAATGCTCTATGGTTTCTAAAAGTTTGTTACTGCTAAACTAAGAACTCTGCTGTCGATTGTCACTGTCTTTTTAATTGGTTACACTTTTACTTTTCATTCCTTTAATAATAATGATTTGTATTATTTTATATTTCCATTTGCGAAATAATCATGTCAAGTTTTTTAAATGATGGAAATTTAACTAATTAATAAAAAAAAGGATTAAATTAACAAATGATCTCTGCAGAAGTTGGAATTATTCAACTCTTTAAAATTTAAATTTTTAATGATATAAGCCTCTAGTTACGGAATTAGATATTAAGAAGTGAAAGAGGTTTAAGGAAGAATAAATTTGCAGAATTTCTTAAAAATTAAATTGTATCTTATTTGTTGTGCATGCATTGGAAATCTTACCGCAAGACAACATTTCTGCTCATGTTCATATTCGACCTATAAAATTGTTGGTTACGATATAATCGGGAATTTAACTTTTTGCTTTTTTTATTTTATCCATCAAGTTAGATGTTGAAAAATTAAAAACAATTTATTACTATTAAAGATTATTGTATAACACTGAATTATCTTCTATTAATTATATTAATTTTAAGTCTTAAAAGCCTGAAGAAATTCAGATGGTGAAAATTGTATTCATTCTATTATCCTAATGTGGAATCATTAAGTAACCTTAATGATTGCAAATTGCATTAAACGAATTATTGCGTAAAAAGAAGAAAGTATTCGTTATCGTTCCGTTACAACATCTGTAACTTCGTAGAAGCATTTATATCTTTACAGCTATTTAGATTCAGCAGATTTAAAAGAAAATCAACAAATGCTTTCTATGTTTATTCAATCGTTGTGAATTTATTATTTCCATCTTCTTGGTTATGGGAAGAAATAAATTATTTTCATCTTTCCCATAACCAGAATGAGTGAACATATATTAAATTTCACTGAAATTTATTTTCACTATCGGCTAGACGAGAATAGCATTGGCTACTATAAATAATTCTTTATGAAACGAATGATTTCAAGAGATAAAACATGTGTTCACCTTTTATAGCGGCATTAATTTCAGTTTTTTATTGGTAACATTTACTGAATTTTGAAATATAATTATGAAATTGAAAAGGTTTACTATAAGATTGAAAGTGAAGGAAATTATTATTCTATAAGCGAAAAAAACCTCTAAATATGTATTTTTTGTGAAATTTATTACATTTTATGGATATGAAAAGTTTAATGATTATTCTATAAATATCATTTATGTTCTTAAAAATATCATATCGTTATTCTCAATAGGGTACATACTTCCCTTAAAGTTTCACGTCTGAAATAATGCGTCTTCAAACGACGTGTCTTCAAGTTGTCAAGGAAGTGGCAAAGTACACAAAAGATCACTTTTGTGTGTTTGTGCATGATGGGGAAGTGACACTAAAATTGAGAATTCTAGGAGGAATTTGCAAATTCAAAAAATGTGTTTCTTTATGGTATTTGATCTCAAGCCTTCTTATCCTGAGAATATCAGATTCGATTAACTTCATTTTTGTCTCAAAACAGGGAAGTCGTTTAAGTTACTGACTGCATAACTAAATTATTTATGATCATAGATTTTAAAAAATTAAAAAAATAGATAAATAGAATGCTTTAAAATTATTCAGAAAAACAATTAATGCAGAATTAATATTAATTCCATCAATGAAAATAAATTTTTAATTTAAGAAGCTTATTTTTTTATGAATAAAACTTGATGATATGTAGTGTTTCATGAAAAAATACAAACGTTTCATTTACAAAATTATTAATTGCTAGCAAAATTTTGAGTTCATTTCATGAATATCAAGTCTATCATTATAACTTTTAAATAAAAAAATACGAAATTAATTAATTCCTATTTACTCGTATAGGACAAAACGTGAGCTTCAGTATACTAAATTAAGTTTAAAAAAATCTTGAAATTATCTTAACGCCCAGATGAGATGAATAGTTTTAAAAACTGATTAACTCAAAATTTGAAAATTATATATTTTTAATATCCGTGAAATTGGTTTTTCACTTGATTCTTAAATCTTTTACCATTTAGCATATAAGTATTCTACTTCTTCCCGAAAAATAAAGAAAAAATAGTTAATATTGAAAATGAGACTCTACTTGGAATTTACTAATTTAATTGAATTACTTCTCCTTACTAGAAATAGTAAAATATTTTGAAAAATTCGAATAAGATATAAATTAAATTTATCTTAATCTTATAGTGTAGCAGTTGCATTACACTTATCTTCTCTTTTGGATACTAGATGGCGATGCCTGTTTAGGCCATCCCATAATGCATTGCGATTGTAATAAGAAGGAGATGTGATGTTGAACTGTGAAGCGCGCGCGTAAATGTCTTGTCTTTGTGTTTGTAATTGTTTAGTGTGTGAATGTGATTATTAAAGAAATGTTTCCTACAACATTCGTCCTGTTGCATATAAGTATTCTACAGGGTATAAATGATCATAATAATCCACATACCACCACAATAGTAAATGATCTAATTAGTTTGCTGTATAATGATAAGATATTTATATAGTATATTATCTCAATGCATTCAGCGCAGACACACGTCATTAAGTTACAGTAAAATTTATTGCAATTAATTGATTTCCACATAGCTCAAAAATTTAAATAGATTTAATTCAGTAATACAATACAATTTTTTAGAATTAATATTTAATTTTTTTTCATTATTACAAAATGTAATAATTTTTTGATAGATATTATAGTATACATAATTCCAGAAAATTTTACCAATTACATTGATTTTGGCCCACAATAATTACGTGAAAAAAATCAACAATAATAAAGAACTTTAGAAAGAAGCTGTGTAAATATTGTGTTTTCTCGATAACATGTGTGGACAAATACTGCAGTTATAAAATTAAATACTAAACTGTGAAGAACTGATAATTTTAAATATCAGTATATTTATTATTATTTTAAAACAATTATTATTATTATTTATTAATCTGGATTATGTGGAAGGCTTTCTTCAGATTTTTTCCTTTGTTTGTGTGTGTATATTTCCAAAATACAAAACTTATCTTATCGGCACAATTAAACATATTTGATAGAAATATTCTAAGAGGAAACTAACTTCAATGAACCGCAAACTGCACTTCATCAATGTAATGAAGTGATATATTTAACATAACTCATTTTACATTCAATTTTGGAACTATTTCCAAAAATGTTTTTCTTCTATTGATGCAATTAAATTATACCTTATGACATTAAACTGTTGTTTAATATTTCAAATTAAATATAAGAAATCAGATATAATTCTTTTAACATTCCAAACCTATATGTACAAGTGGTTTTCAAATAAAAAGGTACGAAACGTCACTATGGGTATAAATGAAGACTTTATTCAAATTATGCATCATAGATCTGAGCACAACAATCAACGAGCAGAAGGATTCCTTGTTCTCAGAATTATTGTGGCCGTGACGAGACCCAGTCCTTCACAGCGTCCTTCAGTTCGCCGTCCGAGTTGAAGCGCTTCCCATTCAGATGATTTTTCAGGGAACAAAACACATGAAAATCGCAGGGCGACATATTCGAGCTATAGGGCGGATAGTCGAGCTGCTCCCACGTGAAGTTGGCCAGTTCCGCGTGTGTGACCCTGGAGACATGTGGACGCGCGTTATCATGGAGTAGAACCACATCCTTCATGCCCAGTCTTGTTCTTGATGGACCTGCGTAGTCTTCGGAGTGCCTCACAGTGCACATCGGAGTTCTGGTTCTTCTGTGCTCGAGGAATTCAACAAGTGGCTGACCTTGGACGGCAAACTGAAGGACGCTGTGAAGGGCTGGGTCTCGTCACGACCACAGGAATTCTGGGAACAAGGAATTCTTCGGCTCGTAAATCAATGTGATCGTTGTGCCCAGGCCTATGGTGTATACTTTGAATAAAGTTCTTCATTTATACTCATAGTGTCGTTTCGTACCTTTACATTTGAACATCCCTTATAGAAATGTTTTTGATCCCTAAATTAGATTATTGTTTTAAAATTTTCCGTTTAATTTGACCAATATTGATTTAATAAAAAACTAAAATTATAGATTAATTAATGAGAATTTTGAGAAGAAATACGTTTTGAATTATTGCTTTAATGCATTAGTGAGCCGAAATTATATAAATTAAAATGGCCATCATAATGGATTATCTCATCATTCTTTATATCGACTTATTATAAAAAATAATGTGGGTTTGTGTAATTTCATTGTTCTGAATAGACCGCTTCACCTACTAGCTGTCTAAGTTTGTACAGATAGACTTCGAAGGTGCGAATTTATAATTCGTAGCCACTTTGTCGACATTTTAATTTTAATAAATTAAAAATTAAAGGATCTTTTGGCCTTTTCCCGCGATAACTCCGAACTATTACAGCACAAAAACGATTTTCCACTTAAGTTTCTTTTTAATAATTCCAATTTAATAACCATTGAATGTTTTCCTGAATTTTGTCATTAAAAAAAAATTTTTTTTGAATAATTGATTATATTGTTGTTCTAAAATTCAAGCAATTTCCATCATGTTGTCAATTATTTAATCGCTTGATTTCCTTTTATTGTATAAAGCTAAGTAAAAAGGAATTTCCTTATTACTTGTGAATTTATATGACAAATAAGAAAGTGAAGTTATAGTGCCGTCAAAGTGATAAAATAGATGAAATGGACAAGTACGTTTTTTAGAGCTAAGAATTCATATGACTTTATTCCATTAGGATGATTTATAAACACAATGGACAGAAAAGATGTAAGGCTATTAAAATAACAAAGATTTCATATTTGCCACAATTTGGAATTAAAATAAAAGGTTTTAAGGAATTATGAATCTACAAAAGAGATTTATCTTAATCAAAATTATTGGTGAACTAGCTTATCATCAAAGGTGGCTAGTTCAGTAATAAAATGAATACTTGTTTCTTTTCTATAGATAATTTTGATAAATAAATAATATATATCGTGATTATGTTTCATTTATTTATAATTGAATTTTTAATTAGTCTACATTTCAGTTATTTATAAAGGAATTTTTATTTAGTCTATCTTCTTCGTGTTTCAATTATTTATAACTGAAATTTTAGTTTGGTCCAGGCCGTTCTGTTTGTGAAACATTAAAATTCTTTAAATCCTTCTAACAAATATGAGATTTCGCAAAAAAAAAAAAAAAAGTTGGATATATTAGTATGTTTGTCACAATATATAATTGAGCTTTTCAGAAAAATATGGTTCGCAAAAATAAAATTTTAAAACTGCTTTCTGACAATGAAGCAGGCAACAAGAGATAAGAGGAAAAGTGCTTTTTTTTCCAAAATAACTGGGGACATGCAGTTAAGGCTTTATTCATTCTTTAACAACTTTGGGAAGCTGCTGGATGGATCACAGGTCACGAATTGACTCCACTAAAATGTAAATACGAAATTTCATATAGACTCGTCAAATTTCTCCACTGTTGCCAGAAGTCGTGATAAGACTGAAACTAAGATGCTGACGAAAATTTAAAAAGGAAACAGAAGGGGGTGGGGGAAGGCGAATAAATAAATAAAAAATCATTGAATTGACGGGGAAAAAAGTAGCATACACAGTCACTTGTTTGATAGAAAAACCTAAAAATAGGCACAAAAAAGTATTCCGCCTCCGTGTGTGGAATTCGATATGATCATAAACCACAAAATATCGTGAAAACTTAGAGAAATATATATGAAATATGAATAGATTCCCTCTCGGTATTTTTATGTCTTTTCACTGAGACTTTTATTTCTGATATGAAATTGACAAAACTTTTATTGGAGTACGAAAATTCTAACTGGAAAGGAATTTAAATAACTGATGGCCTATTATTTTTCTTTAATCTTTTGAAATAAATAAATAAATCATAAGATCTAATATAACTTAAATTAATAATAAATCTCATTTAATATAAATCAATTTAAAATTCTATTTTATTAAATAATTTAAAGTACTACCATTTCATGCTATTTACCTTTCATTCAAGTTTGCTATACTGAAATATAAAAGGATACATATAATTCAAACCGGGGAACCTTTTGAAAGTAATTTTCTAGAGAATGGAAAATTCCTTAAAATACTTATTTGATTTAATAAATTTATTTAATATTACCCATTGTACTTACTTGAGATTCTGAAATAAGAATAACGAGCTTTTTCCGGGATTCCAATTTTTCTTTGAAAAATCGATTATTTATTTTTTATACTTATATAGTATTAAATTTTTAGGTTTAATATATTCATGGTATTTTAGCTATTTGATTAAGTACGAAAGTTTGCTTTATTTAATTTAAAGTTAACTTATCATACTTATAATTTCAGGTGTAAAATATTCATGATATTTCGGATATTTGATTAAGTACAAATGCTTGCTTTATTTAGCTTAAAGTTAACTTTATAATCTGTTATATAAAAATAATTATGTGTTTATTATATGAATGATTACAAGTAAAAAACAATTTATAGAAAATTAATCACCGAGAAAGATAAATAAGACATATTTTATTCATGTTGAAGTGAAAATTTTACTCCTAAAATAATCTGAATTCTGTATATAATTATTGATAATATTTATAAATGATAATATCAGTGAGAATGGTATAAACATCAACAAAAACCATTGAATATTCAAAATTAATTTAAGAAAATTTGATAAATGTTATTTATTTAATTTTACCATATGCAAATTCGGATGATAATTTTTTTACAAGGTAAACAAATTTAATTTTTTTTCAAATACATTTTAGAAACTGTTTTTACGTATTATATATAAATGCTTACAGATTTCGTATATTTTAATTTACAGTATCTTAATAATTTAACAATTGTGAATTTTTTCTACAGTGACCAAATTAATTAACACATCTAAAATAATCCTTTAATCAAAATCCGTCTTGAAAGAATGTTTAATGTCCATATCGATTATTAATTGAGAGATATAAAATAGTTTTTCAGTTAGCTTTATATCAGTTGAAAAAAATGTAAAAAAGTAGCCAATTTTTTAAATAAAATAAATTTGTAGATATCATTTAAGTATAAAGTTTTTATTTTATTTTTCTTGAAACATAGTTTTTTTGAGTTGAAAAAATTAATTAAATATTATATAAATATATTCTTAGTAGAGTTTACTCTGCGTTACATGCTCATATATATATATAACCTATTTCCTTTTTTTAACTTTTAAAAGTCTAGGCATTAAAAAAAATGATACCGTTTTCTTCCCCTTAAGTTGAAAATGTTGAAAAAAAAATATCGGTTTTCTAAAAAGTTTTTCAACAATTCCCTTTCCTTTTTAATTAAAGATCTTTGTATTTTTTTCATTATTAATAATGCTCGAAGAACTAATTTTGGAACGAAATTTCATTGAAGATTATTATTTCATTGTTAAGACTTCGAAATGAATTCTTTCTCTGGTTAACGATTTCTGAATATTTTTTTTCTTCTTTTTTTCAAAGAGTAGTTCTCTAATTCACTCGACAACGAATTATTAATAACATTATTAACTGTATCCTTAAGTTTGCTTAAAACACTTTTTTTAACCATCTAATCATAAACAAACATGAAAATATGAGAATAAACGAGTTGAGGAAACATTATTATTTGATTAACTATCTTATTAATTTGAAGGTTTATTTTAAAAAGAAAATTTACTAATATCTCCATGGTATTATTTTATTTACTTAGACATTTCTGATGCTCAGATGAATTTAGTGTTTCTCTATTTTAATTCGGGTTCATTACTGATTGAAAATCTTTTTCTTTACTTTTTAAAATTAATTTTAATGCGTTACTTTTGTATTTAAGTTTATGAAATAAAAAATAAAAAACTGAACCTCATTATAATGTCTTACTTGTTTGTTTTGGTGATAGAATAAATTTAAGAATTATTAGTTAATTGTTTAAGAAAAAAAGGAAATATAACTAATTTAATTGTAATAAAAATTCATCTTTAACGTGTTTTCATTTATTTTTGTTAGTTTTCATACGCTGTTGTTATAAACTTAATTAATTACCCAGGGATTAAATAGTTAACTGAAACGTTAATAATGTGGAACCAGTAGAAGTATTCTTTTTCCCACTTTTAGCATATTTCCACGATATAAAAAATCAGTGTTTAACTTCATCGAATGGCGAAAAGAAATCGAGAAAGCATTTTCAACCATATTTTTTTTATTTCTAATATTCGTAGCATATATGAAAATTTAGATATAAAGACAACATTTTATTTTTCTATGTTTGTGTATATTTTTATGCTGTCTCATTCAAATAAGAGGATGGCACAATATAATCTATCACTGTGCTAGCCTAAAATTTATTGAAAAATCAGCCATTCTAGTTAAGAAATCAAATACCATATTCCAGTCGTTTAGTTTGTTTCATATATATTCGAAATTTCGCTGTTAGACGTCGTTGAACGTCCAAAATTTGAAAAAAATTATTATTAGGTAAAAAGAAATATTTCCAACTCCCAACTTGTAACGTTTTTAAATTGTCATATTTCTAGATAAACTAACAGTCAAATATAATTCCAATAATTTATTTTCCAAAATAATTTCAAAAACATACCAATGTAATTCCCAAAATGTAATTTTGAACTTATGAAGGTTTAATATGTGGTATTTCTTGAAAGTCTCGAGATCGAATTCTTTAACGTTTACATCGCATTAATAAATTCCAGATTCCAGAGCCAACACAGATGAAGTAAAACCCAAATTCTAATAAATCTCAATCCCAAATTCAAATTGAAAATAATCCCAAATAATCACAATTCTAATTGAAAATCATAAGTAATTCAAATTCTAATTGAAAATAGAGACTCAGAAGAATTACGCTCATAAACCTTTGTTGTACATACGGTATTCCTGAATGGGAAATGGTCCAATATTTGTTAGATACAATAAATTTTTCAATTATTGACTTTTTCCAAATACCGCCTATCAAATTTCAAAGATTACTGAATTAGAGACTTACTCCTATTGACCAATCTGCATGATTTTTTGAACATTCAATGGACTATAAAATCTTTTAAAGCATTCATAAAATTCTTATATTCATTAGCTTTAGCAATTTTATATAAAGAAAATGTTATAAAGGCTTCAATAAATATAAGATCTTCTTTATTGCAGTTTTCATGAGTGAATATAATTTATTGCACACAATTTCTGTCAGATCTTAATGATACCTTTTAAAAATTTATCAGCATATCAATAACAGTAAAGATTTCCATAGCTATAGAACAATCTCATTGTGCACATAATCTTTATTTAACATATATTAATTATACAACCTTATGAATTCAGTAATAAATATTTACTTATTCTTTAATTAACCAAATAATAACAAACTAATTGTAGAATAATCTTAAATATTTGAATCCATTAAGTTTCAACTGGGAAAATATTGTGACACGTAAGTAAATTGTCATTGTCAAGAAGACAAGATATAGACGCTAGAAATCCCTTTAAGTTGTCAGGAACTGTATTTATAAAACTCGCACGTCACTTGTCTAAAATATGGTGGCGGCATGATTCTCTAAAGTATATTTCACAGAGCATAGGAAGAATTATTGATTATTGCTGAAAATATTTTAAAGTTTGTAGGATAAAGTTTTTCTTACACCGTTGTTTCTAGAGTCAATATCTATTTTTAATTTTATATAGATGTATAATATATGTTACGGTAAACATGATTAATTTGGTGATTATGTATAATTACTGGTGATCATTCGTAATCACCATAAATTTTATTGTTGATTATGATTAATCACGGCTATACATAATCACCACTAATTTTATTAGTGATTATGAGTAATCACTGGCTATACATAATCACCACTAATTTTATTGGTGATTATGAGTAATCACCGTCTATACATAATCACCATTAATTTTATCGGTGATTATGTGTAATCATCGGTTGAACATAATCACCATTAATTTGATTGGTAATTATGAATAATCACCGGTTATACATAATCACCAATTTACAATAACATAAATATGAAATTTATTTTTAAGAAACAAAGAGTTAAATAAATAATGTATTTCATGATTATATTTCAATTATTTATTGTTGAATTTTTAGTTTGATAGAGATAATGTAAGTTATATATGTATACGAAGCTAAAAAGCAGTAGCAGAAACCCTCCCTTGAGATGGAGATTGGAAATTATATTAAGTTCAATTGAAATGATAGAAGATATTACAATTTCTTATAAAAACGTAATGAATAACGATAAAAAATATTTACAATCGTGAGTAGTTGAAGAAATTCAATGTTTATTTCTTCCTGGCGTTCAGCATTGTTTTCAAATCAATTTAAATAACATATTCAAACTTTTGGCGCAGCCGTTCTGATTCAATTCTTGCACATGCTAAAATCTTTTTGGATTCATACTTGAGATTGTTATTTTTGAAAATATTGTTCCTGTAAGTCGTAAACACAACGGATTCACTCAGCATTTAACAATAATTCACTTGGCCAACTATCTCTGTACTTTTTAGAAAAGCATTTACTTCCGAAGAGCTGTCGATATCATCTACAGAAAATATCCTTTTCACTTATGACGTCACAGGTATGTTTGGCTTCCGTTCCACTGCACTTGCTCTACAATGACTGAAACTCCAAATTTCTTTCAAATAAACTCGGTTAATCTAATTGTATTTATACCCATTAAACACTAGAATGATTTGTTAACGAGGAAATAGTTTTGAACTATCCACTTTCTATAAACGTAAGTGAAATAACTCGATATATATAGTAAGTTCCATCTCCTTTGCTGTTTTTATAATGCATATAATATGATGTCCCTAATTTGTCATATGAAAATGGTCTTATTACTCCATATTTATTTCTTTCCTGTTAAAAGTTTTCATGATCTGAAACAGTTGGGAGAATCTCAATTGTTTGATCAATATTCTGAGGAATCTATTGATCAAACAGTGAGCAAATATTTATTGCTCACTATTAGTTTTTCGAACATGATTCGTTTTCACAGTTATTTAATATGGGTTAACACATATGGGGTAACATTATCCATCTTTTAATATTGCGCGTCTTAGCAAATAAAATAACTTTTCAGTTCACTCTTAACAGTTTTGTAATTATCGACTTCGAGGCAGCATGGTTTCATGTTCTAAAAAGGATCTATTTGCCTTGCGCAAGAACATTGTTCAAAATAATTTGGCTTTACGTTAAAAAATACAACTTCAATATAAATAAATTACATAACCACATTTGCCCTTCATTTATCATTTAAAGAAAATGAAATTTAAATGGGATAGAGAATTTAACTTAAGATAATATGTAAGTAAATAAAAAGATAATCAAGTTTCCCAACAGTATTGTTCTGAGAAATCCATTCATCTCAAAGTCGAGCAAATATTTATGGCGTCAAGTTAAATAAGAGAAGTCTAGACGACTAGAAATCACTGGGCAAAAGTAATTATTATTCCGTTCGGACTGCCCGTACTTCCCAACTCTATGTTATCGCGAGAGTTAACGCTAAATAGCCAGATTAATCGTGCACTGACACGACGCCTGGAGAGAGATTACTATGGATGAAATGCCTAATGAGTTGCATTATGCGGGACCTCCCTTTGTTTCACGTACATTCAAATTCATTTTCGCCGCCATAATCATACTATTATTCCGACGTGAGTATTGATCTGCACTGGATGAAATAAGGGACGCTCGTTACATTAGGTTTAATTAACACGCAAGTGTTGGATTTCCCTTTAAATGTAAGCTTTACTCAGATTGTTTAGTTTCTGAAAATATTATTTTGCAAACTTCATCCGGTTTGGCGATTTTAACTGAAAATCGATTTGTCTGATTTTAAAATTATTCTACTACATCAACTATTTATTTTTTCGAGTCATTCTATTTTACGGCATGATATCCCCTCCCCCGAAAAAAATTAATTATCTTTAAATATTATAAATGATAAATAATGGAATAAATAACAGGGTGACTTACAATTAATTTCCTTTTTTATATCTAAAAAAAAACTCTAAAAAATTGAAAATTATATTTGCCATATAAAAAAATATTATTTGAGTTAAAATATATGATATGAAAAGATCTTCGTAATATGATCTTCGTAATCTAAATATGAAAATATCCTGCTCAATTGTATAAATTAACATCCACAGCTATTGAATATAGATAAAGAAAAGCTTACATGATGGACAAGTATTCTTATGCATTTTACAATCTATAAAATCAATATTATGGTTTAAAAAAATTTAAGATCACATTGATTCTTGGATCATCAACTTTATAGTAATTGCAATCAATACTTTATTGTATCCCGATCTTTTTTGTAATCGTATAAACATTTTGTAACCCCACACACATACTTTGAAAAGGTCATGACTTTTAGAAAATCATTTTCAAGAAGGATGACGTAGCTCCCCACATTCTGGGTTTTTAAAACATTTGTTAAAGTGGATTTAGATGATTCAAGGGTATTATTCGGGATTATCCAATAGCTTAACTTTGCTCACATGATACATATCAATACTAATGATTTCTGTTGACGAAATTTTCTTTCGGACAGTTCAGAGACTGTGCGTTCAACCGAACAATAACACATCGATTTATTCTAAGTTTGAAGAATAGCATTCATTGCAGTAATTACACTTGAATCAAAAATTGCTCCGAGTTTAAAATGTTGTTTTGTGATGCATTCAAAATGAATAATTAACACTTTTATAATGCTACATGCTGATTATTTGTATGGAGAAATATACTGAATATTATACGGATGTTTTTGCGCTATCCGCTGGTGGATTTAATCTATATCATTGATAACTAACAACATTATTATTGACATTATTATTGATAACTAACATTTGAATTGTCAAAAAATTGAGTTTAACTAGTGCAATAGAGAGCATTGAATGGTCTCTGAAATGAGGTAACTATTTTCATTGTCTGCATATCTATTCATCAGTACATTATGCTTAGTAATTAAAATTAAAATAGGAGTATAATAATATAAAATTATAATTATAATGATTAGTAAGAGTAGATTTAGAAATAAATGATTAGCATGAATTAAGTAACTATTGTAACTATTATTAGAAATGTTCAATATGTTCCCATTATTTTGATAATATGAGTAATTGGATTTTAAATCTAAAGCAGTAAAAAAGCATGTTTTTAGCAGAAAAAAATGCATTCTTCAAACCAATCAACAAATCTTTCTAAGAAATGGCTTTTTTAAGAATATATTTTAATCATACATATCTGTTTTAATGCGAAAGTTATAATTAAATGAGAGCAAATTTGATCAACATTTATTTTGGCAAATTGCTGAAATTTTAATGGGTGACTTATTTGGTAAGTTATTTTTGGTCTTAAAAATAACCAAGCCAATAGTGATGCTGAAAGTTAAAAGACTATAGTTCTTATTTGGCTTCATATTAATGAAGATCAAAATAATGAAATATATTACAAAAAAATAGCACACAATATATATATATATATATACACAGATTTTAGAAATTGAGTTCTATTATTTGTTTAATACTACAAAGGAGGACGAATAGGTAAACAGAATTCGAATGCAAGATAAGATTCCCTGATTGAAAGATCATTATAGAAAAATAACTACATATCGTCAAGAGAGAATGTGGGTAAAAAATTGCATATTGCATCTATTAGGAATTCATTTCAGAAATCGAGATTGATCTGCTGTAGCTTCAGAAATAAACTATACATCAGTGTTTCTTAACCTTTCAGTATTTGTGGCCCAGTTTTCAATCATAATTTTCATCGCGCCCCCTGCTTACAGTAAAATGTATACAACAATGCAACAACAAATGTATACAACAATAATGTATATTGAGTATTCTGGATTCTGTTTTTAAATTATTTTGAACTAACTGCCAAAACAAGAGTAAAAGCGCGCCAACGTTGGCGAGAAACATATCTGGCATTTTGTCAAGCGGGCGGTAAACAGATGAAGCGAATGAAAGCGGGAAAAATTTAAACATTATATATGAAATGAAAGCCAAACAGGGAGATAACGTTAAAAGAATATGAAAGTAGAAAAATTCGTTACTGAAAGCTACATAGATGGGGTGAGCTAAATTTTGAAACTGGGAATACATTTTTTCGAATAATAAAAGAAATCAAACAGAAGCATGACTAAACAAAAAAGAAAAAAAAAGTAATATTTGTGGAATGGAATCCACACGACAGATGTCGTCTCCAGCATGCGTAGAGCAAATGTTTTCTCATAGGAAGAATGAAAATGTTCGATAACACAAGTTTCAATCCCAGCCAGTCCCATTTTAGTCGATCCTTCTATCGCTATCGATTCTCGGCTGTGGATTTATGCAGACTCATGGATAAATTTTTAAGCGAAAGTAAGAGAGCTATAGACGATATTCAAGCATCCACAAGTACACAGACGAGCGTGGTTCCGAAAATAAAATTAAGAAAATATTCTCAAGAATACTTAAATTTTGAGCTTACCAGTACTGAAGTAAATGAAGAAAAAAGGCCCCTGTGTATGATTTGCTCAAAAATGTTGGACGCAGACAGCATGAAACCTAATAAACTTAAACGACATTTGGAAACGCTTCATAGTGAGTACGTCCACACACCCAGAAAATTCTTCGAATTAAAATTAAAATCATATAAAAAGCAAAAATCATTTTTTAAAGAAATTTTGTTCCTGAATAAAAAAGCTTTAATTGCATCTTACAATATTTCATATAAAATCGCCAGGTGTAAAAAACCTCACACCATTGATGCAGAGATTATTTTGTCAGCAGTAATTAAGATTGTAGAAACTATGCTTGGAGATAATTTTTCAAAACAATTGCAGTCCATACCTCTTTCAAATGATACTGTTGCTCGTCGATTTGGTGATATAGCTTAAGATGTACAGTGTCAGCTTTTCTCGAAGTTGCTTGATAAATTGTTTTCCCTACAGCTTGATGAAGCAACAGATAGTAATAAAGATGCTCATTTAATTGCCTATGTTCGATTTTGTGTTAATACGTCAGTAGTAGAAGAACTACTTTTCTGAAAACCAACAGAACTTAAAACAACAGCGCTCGCATTATTTGTTATTTTAAATGATTTTATGAACGAGGCAAACATAGAATCTAAAAATTGCGTCGGAATATGCACCGATGGTGCTCGTTCAATGTCCGGAAGAATCCAAGGTTTACAAGCACTTGTAAAACAAAAATCGCCCCAGTGCATCTAGACACATTGCATGATCCACAGAGAAGCTTTGGCTTCGAAAGAAATGAGCCCTTGTCTGAATACTGTGTTAACTATGGTTGTAACCGTAGTAAATTATATAAAAATGAGATCCCTGAAATCTAGAATCTTTTCCGTACTTTGTAAAGACATGAGTTCAGTATATTCAACGTTACTATTTTATTGTGATGCAAGATGGTTAACACGTGAGAAATATATGCAACGGGTTTATGAATTAAGATAAGATATCTACATTTTCCTAGAAGAAAACAGACCGGAAACCAAAAATTTTGGCGATAGTTTATTTGTGAGGAAATTGAGCTACTTGGTCGACATATTCGAGAAATTAAATAACTTGAATCTTCAACTCCAAGGTGGAAATACACTTATGTTGGATACGAGTCATAATGTTAATACTTTTTGTAGAAAATAGGAATTGTAGGAATTGTGGAGCAGAAATTTAAAGCAAAAAAAAAAAAAAACTAACAATGTTTGCAAATGTGGATGATTGTATTAACACTTACAAGGCTGATGAAGAACATGTAAACGTTGTTTTTGTAACTATTGAAAATCATTTAACCGTGTTGGTAAAGAATTTTAAAAAAGTATTTTCTTTCTGGCGACAAACGGATAGAAAGTAAAGAGTGCGTTAGGGATCCATTTCATAAGACTCCCGAAGGATTCTCAATTGATGATGAAGAAAAATTCATAGACTTCACGATAAGTGGCGAAACTAAAAGACAATTTAGTAATAAATCACTATTTGAATTTTGGGCAGGAGTAGAGGATGATTTTTCTGCACTAAAATCAATGGCATTTCACATTCTATTACCGTTTTCAACATCCTACCTTTGTGAAACTGGATTTTCTGCTGTGGCTTCTTTGAAGACAAAATATAGATCTCGGCTAAATATAGAAACAGATCTGAGATATTTCTAATATTAAGCCTTCCTTCGAAAAACTTTGCTCTGCAAGACAGGCCCAAAGAAGTAACTAATAGTTATTAATTTTTTTTAATTTAGTATATTTTGATTAAGTGAGTTTTGATTTAGTAAATTATTTTACTTTAATAAGTTATTAAATATGTCAAAATGTATTTTGTTTTTTATGTGTATATGTGCTTTTCTTTCAGTCAGTTAATCAATTTTTTAAATAATATTTTTTCTTGGATATTTTTGCGCCCCCCCCCTAGGGGAGCGCGCTCCACAGGTTGAGAATCGCTGCTATACATGTTAAATGTGGTAAAATGCTGGACATTTGTAAAAAGGTACCGAGTATTTTAAAGGTAGAGGAAATCAGATATAACACTTTGGATAAAAAAAAGCGTTAAAAGTGTATTGCAATCAGGTGAGGTACTTAATTAGATAATCATCTTATACAAAAAAAAATATACACCAAAAATGTTACGATATTTTTAAAATTTTTCTAGCATTTAGAATATTGACCAAAATTGTGGAAATATTGTGCAGTATCTTGTGATAATAGGGTATTATATAAACAGCAAAACATTAGTGATGAAATGTTATAAATTGGAATGTTTTTTTCTCTGTAGCTCATAGCGAAATTACAATAATTGATGGAAAAATTGCTGTAAGTGTGCACTCCGAAATTCTGTCTTAAAGAAATACACCACATATTTTCCCATGATTGGATAATATATATTTCAACTAGATAATATCCCAAAACACGATTTCAAAGAAAAGCAAATAGTATTTTTTAAGTATCAAGATTAAAGTACTAGAATGGCCACCATAAAAACCGAGGTCTTAATCTAATCAAAAATTTATGGTTAATCTCGCAGAAGAGATTGCATTTTGTAGAGCAGAAAAAAATCAGTGATTTTATTTTTCAACGATGAGTGATGCCAATGCATATCAAGAGAAAGCGCTGAAATGATTGATAGCAAAAATTAAAATCTGAAATAAATTGATTTCAAAGATTCCGATCGAACAAAATATAAAGCACGAGTTTTTGAGTTAAAAAATCACCATCGTTTTATTAATTTCAAACATTACCTGATTAAAAGTTTATGAAAATGTTATTATTTTGAAACATTCAATAATATAGTTTAAATCATTTAGAACCATTTTTAATGAATGAAAAATAATAATAAAATTAATGCATTTGAAATGTAAATAATACTTATTTTATTTGACAAAGAGAGTGAAAACTTTTATTTTCATTCTAAATTGTGAATAACTTAGCAGACATTATTATTAAAAAAGAATTTTCTTTAAAATAAAAATGCAAATCTTCCTTTACGATTGTTGTCTTATATAACAAATTCAGTTCGATAGAATGTATCCGATATCTTAAGTGAAATAATTTGATTTATACAAGAAAGTGAAAACACTTTTTACAGTTAGCGTATTTAATTGAATGGAAAATACATTAAAGTAAGATTATATATCCATCGAACTGAAGAATTCTCTAATGAAACAGGAGTGTTATTGGAAATGTATTAAATATTCGGAGTGAATTCACACGATTTTAGGCAATTAAAATGCTATTTATAGGCTTTCAAAAATAGCATGACATCACAAAAAAATATTAACAACACAAGCTTCGAATGGAACGTTCATTTAACTTATAATCCACATTAAAAACAAATAAATGATTTATCTGAATTGTTTTATAAACCTTAGTGCATTTTTTGCCAAAAATGATTGCAAATAAATTCCTTTTCAGAAATTCAGCTTTATCTTTAGGATTTTTTTTTTTGCCAAGTTTCGGAGTCTTTCTCCTCTTTTCATGACAAAAGAAACAAGTTAGAATTAAAGTTTTCTCAACACGTCAAGAAGCTGTCAGATTCAGGCTGCTCCAGTTCTTCCCTAATCAAGACAACTAAGCATGTCTTGAAATCCGCGACACACCTTTTAGTCATTCGCATCTTCGTCAAGGTTCCAAGCTCTTACAAATTCTGCTCTAGGCATATGTTAGTTTAAGAGAAGGGAGTTTAAAAGAAATGATTCTACTTGATATTTTTTAAAGTCTTTATCTTATTTTGCTTCTTGGATTCGAAGAATAAAAAAAAATACATATATATCGATAATTTTTCCCTCTTACTTACTTTTGGTTCCGAAACTTCAAGTGAGATGTCACGCCTTTTATTTTTTTAGATGTCACTTAGAAGGATAAAGAGGATTTAAAGGAATCCTGAGTAATAGTAGCATTTGGAATCTCTGGGCTTAACCACAAGACCGCTTCGTACCGTTGCTTTGCTTTTTTTTTACCCAAGTGTATACAACACTATTATGGTTTGGTTCTTTCTCAGATGGATTTGAGAAGCGGTTTTTTCCCCAAAAAAATTTATACTCTGAGATTTATAAGGGAGTTAGTTTCCCTCGTAGGAATCTAATTTTTTTTTTCTTTTTTGTTCCTACTCAGTTATATGGAATTGTAAGCGGTCTATTCATTTTTATTTCAGGCTATTCTTTAACTCTCTTTTAAATTTTCACAAAATTACTCTTTTATTTCTAAGTACGGAACTGATAAATGTTATGCTAATCTTTCTGCCTAATTTTCAAAATAAATTCATATTTAGCATCTGGGGCAAGCTTAAGTTGGCTTCAGTGTTGCTGTTAAATAAACATGTAGTTTTTATTTGCCCCCACTCTACAGAAACTGGAAAAAGTACTGCTTAAAAATAACTAAACACATTTCTAAATTCTTTTTTCATCTTCTTTGTATTCTTTTTCTTCCATGCATAATGATTTTATCTTGTTTCAAATTGCTTTACTCTACTCAATATTAATTGATGGTAACTGCATTAAAATATAAAAACTTGTTGCCGCATGTATTGTGCAGGAGGAATAATTGATTTATTTTTATATTAAGTGAATTCCTAATAAGTTTGGGATTTGTGTGAATGCCCAATGTATTGTCATGTAAATGTGCAATGTATACGGAAAAAACGGTAATAAATAGATTTTTTGTTTTTAACTAATGGACAATGATCTGAAGCACCAATTCCTTTAGAATGCTTATTCTACATAAGAAAATGCTTTACGTAATATGTATAAATTATAAATAAGTAGTAAAAGTGGAAATAAAATGTAAATCAGAATGTGAAGAAGGCAATCGATGCCTTAATTGCTCATCAGGGAAAGAAATTAAAGCTGACTGCAAATTTTCGTATGCATTTTATATCTTTTCTTCCATTTTTTAACATTATTTGGCTTTTTTTAACTTAATTTTTGTTTACTTTGGTTTTTACTTTATTTTTGTTTGGTTTTTATTTATTTTTACTTGTATTTACTCTTTTGATTGTAAATGCATATAATTTAAATGACCTTTATTTTTTTATGTTTTGATTTCAGCTCAGATCCTCCATTTTTTCCCTTCAATCCGAGGATTCATTAGAGTCTTATTTTTTCAAATCAAAGTTTAGAATACTCTGCGCTTGATCGTGGTAAAAGTGAGAATCATGTGGGTTCAAATAGCAAATTGTTCTTTCATGTCGCGCTACCTTCTCCCTTTCTTATTTTGCACCAGTCGATATCTTATTTATCTGCGAACACTTTCTACTTATAAGCGGAGGATAGATGATCAAAATATTTATTTAATTTACAGTGAATATCATAAAATTATTTTGAGCCAACTTCTATCTCTTACGCAAACGTTTTCGGTGTTGTTTTAAACTAACAGCAGGTTAATCTATTCCTGAGTGAAAGTGCCAATTTATTGCGAGATACCTCATTTTTTTCGGGAGAAAGCTATAAATCCTACAGTAAAAATGCATCATAATGAAGGAAAAAATTATGGTAATTTACTTTTATCGGCAGAACTTTCAAATATATAACTCGTCGTAGGTTAGACACCTAAAAAGAACACATTAAGTTATTATACTTAGTAACATATAATAAAACAAAATCATATAGTAAGTTAATATCATATTTACGTGATTTATTCGCATTTGTTTAATCTAATGTTTTAGACATTAAAAGACATGAGGAAGGAATGTTTTATTGGGTTTAAAACAGTCGGTGCAAAGATGTCTTTGGGAAATCTATATGAAACTAGCAAAGGATGACGGAAGAATATTATTGAGATTCAATTCTAACACTTGTTTAACGCTTATGTATTTACATAAGAGACAATAATACTAGCAGGGCATTACATACTGCTCGATAGAGAACTAAAGCAATTTAGTCCTTTAAATTGTTCTGATGTAGATAGCAGTTGTCTTTGAAAATATCTGAAATGAACGACTTTATTTTTTCAACTTAGCAAGGTTAAAGCATTATAGAAAAAATCGTCTTTAGTCAGTGCTCCATTAATAAGTTAAATGTTAAAATGCGAAAATATGAAAAATATAAATAAGAATACTTTATTACCAGTTTTGAAGAAAGTGATTGTTGAAATAGTTTAAAATTCTGTTATTCATAGCTTCAGAACATATTTTAGTTTCAGACGAATGGAAGTGTTTAGTTTAAAATTTTAATGTACTTAGTGAAAATAGTAATATTTGCGAAAGGTGACTAATAAGATCAGATGACTGTATAAAAATTTAGGCTTTGTTCTTTCTTCTGCAATATATTCATTGATTCAAATTTCATGTAATGTAATTCTTTGTCATTTAGATCATTTTTCTCATTGGAAAATAAAAGTCTACAATGATTTAAAAACTATCTGTTGGAAGATTATTAGAGTTGACAATTTATATATCCATAAAAATTATTTTGAGAACACGATTGCTAGGATAAAATTATTAGATATAAAAAGGTGAGGATGTGGAGGTGGATAAGAAGAAGACGGTTAAATTTCCTTTTGTTTATCTTCATTTTTAGGATTCCAGATAAGAATTTTATCATAATAAATGGAATGATAATTGAATGTTATTTTATTATTATTATAGTACCGTTAGACCATAATAATTTTTTACTTATCTTGTTTAATAATCATAATCATTTTTAACTTATGTAAACATATTTGGGAATCTCCTGCAGATTCTTTGCACTAGCACTAACGTCCTAGCACTAATGATATTATTTAATGGCACTCTAATTTTGTTTTTACTTACTCCTAGATGAAAACATAATCTAGAAACAAATGAATATCTCTAAACATAATTTTTAGATAGAATTTTTCAGTATTTATTTTTTTTAATAACAAATAAATTAATCTGAAGAAGAATAAATAGTTTATATTTGCGCATATGAAATTTTAAAAACTTTGCTACTTATGAAATTAATATATTACATACTGTCACGGGAAATTAGTTAATTCCGCTAATTAAGTATAACTCATGCTTATATTTTATAATTTAAATATTTTCTTAATATTACACAACAAACAGTAATTTTGCAATCAACAGCTATGATAATAAAATGTTCGACAAACTAAATACTAAAATGTTCAAAAAAAATTAGTAATCATTTCAAATTCAAATGAAAATATGTTGAGAACCCATTTCGAAATCTCATTTAAAGTCAGTTAATTCAATTGAGATTCCAAAATACAGAAGGGCTTACAAGTCACTTTTAATTAGTTTTCTACATAAAATTTACTTTAAGAATAAATTTTTTTATACCATAATTTACTCAAACCTTGTACATTAAAATGTGTTTATGGAATATTGGTTTTAAATTTTCACATTATCATAATAATTAAATTTCCTCTTCCAGCAAATATTAATCCAGTTTAAATTTCATGTTTGTCTGGCTGTGTAGTATGCCTGTCTCTCTGTAATGTTATTGGGCATTGCAGCACATTTATTTTTGGATTTTTTTTATTCTGTTACAATGTTTTAAGAAATTATTTCCTAAGATTTAGTGAAAATTTAAAATCTTAATTAGATATGCTTTGGAAATCAGCTGACATTGTTGAGAGGAAATCTTTTGACTAAGATAGAGAGTAACCTTTAAGACAAACTTAGAAAAGGCATATAATTAAAAAAATATATCTATTTGTTTCTTTTCTTGCATTGTAATAACTTTTTTGATATCGTGTTTATCTTGGCTTAGTACAAAAATAAAAAATCGTAAGAATTATTGAAAATTATAACACCATTATTCTCTTATTTTTAATATTACCATTTGCTAAATGTATCTCATCAATAAAATATATCTTTTGCTAATTTCAAAAAAAAAAAAAAAAATTCAGTTTCTGCCCAAAATGAGAAATTTTCTAATATGATTAAAATTAAATTATATTACTATCTTCATCTAACTTTTTAATTTTCGTGTTTTATATTTTTATATAATAATCATTTATCCGAATTTCAAAAAGTCAAACAAATAATTATTTATTTCGAAATATATGACAATATTGAATGTTACATTCACTGGATTTTATATTGCATATAAAAGCGAACAAATAAATGTTTCGATAGTACCTTTTATCTTCTCATATTTGATTGTTGAGGTCATATTGCCTCCCCCCCAACTACCTTTTAATATGGATAAAAGAGTGAATCCTGTATGGTCCTATACGAAAAATAAATTTTCCCTCTTTTCCTTTGGAAAATTCCAATGCTAATTTCTGTTATTGATTTTAATATATTCTGTATAAAACAAATTTTTAATTCGCAGATATTATGACAATAACGAAGAATTTAATTTCAAGTCATCTTTATGAGACTGGCCTGCAGAGATAAAATTCATAACTTAGAAGTAACTTACATAAAATGGTAAATGAATTAAATCATTTGGCACATTATGTATTCCACTACATAATTTATTAAGATTTTTGTGTAGTAATGGATTTGTGAGTCAATTGGTCAACTGTGAGAAACAAAGGTTGGACCACTCTGTTGTCGAATTTGAAGTTATCATAGATATTCTAAGAATAATTTTCGTCTAATAAGTTTTAAACGACTTGACTTCGGATTATTATGAATGATAATCTGAACTTTCAGATTATTTAAAGGACTTTAAATTTTAAATGACTTATTTTCATTTGAATACTTCAAGAGCCTGGCCCTTGTAAATGAAAGGAAGGTGCAATATTAAATTATACCGTTATTATATCTCGGACTCTTGAAAAACTTCTTGTCCTCAAAGCAGTTTCCTATTTTGTCTTATTTAATAATTCTGCGCTGCATATGGTACATATTTTCTGACGTACCAATTTCTATATATCGTCATTTCCCTCTTCCATAATACTCTAGGAAAATGTCCCTTAATTGATCAGAAATTAGTATTTTATTTGAAGTAATGATAATTATCTCACATATATATAAGTTGGTTCAAGAAAACTATGTAATAAATATCAGTATTTAATTTACTATTTCCGATTTAAAAAATGAGGTAATTCATTTGCATGTTTTTTATGATGTAAGAATTGTTTTTTTCTTTATATATATAATATGGAAGAAAGTGTCAAATCGGACAGTAAAAGCTGGACGGAGAGTATATATTTATGTTTGCTGAATGGCTTCCAATAAAAGGAACTTGTATTTTTATCACATAGATGCTGGATGAGCGACATGGACGTTGTCCAGAGACGTGCCACTGTCCTGAAGGCTATCCTCAATGCCAGGATGGCGTACCCGTGGTCATGGATGGATGTGGCTGCTGTCCTGTTTGTGCTCGTCAACAAGGGGACGTTTGTAACACCATACAAGTATGTGACGTCACCAGAAAGTTGCAATGCACTTACGTCGATGCCTTTTCCACATCTGGAATATGCAGAGGTAATAGAGAATAATTAAATGCTTAGATATAATATATTAATTATGAGAGAATATGATTTTATTATAAAAATATATTATGAAATATAAATCTAAATTATAATAAGCCTAATTTATAACTACAATGAATTTAAAAGTAAATTGTTAATTGTTTAACTGCGGAGATATATTTCTTTTATTTGTCTGCTATTTCTGATTATAACTTATTTGACTATACAGTAAAATCTGAAGGTATTTTTTATATTTTAATTTTATACGACTTTGATGCTTGCTTTTGAATAAATAGAAGAAGCTATAGATGTTTGATATTCAACTTCTTTCAGTTTATTCATACCGAAGCAATTTTACAACCTGATACTTAGTGCTCAAGTTAAAGAAATATCTTTCCAAAAAGAAATATAATGAAAACATGGAAAGATAAGATAAGTTTACAGGATTTTTTTTACATTATATCTAATTATTAATGTAAAAGTCAGCTTCATGTAATTTAAATCTATTTAAATAATTTAAATCTATTTAAACTAGGGATATTGTATCTTTTTGTATTGCTGTGATCCAAAAATAAATTTAATGAAAACATTGAATGATAAGTTAAGATAAGCTCACAGGAATTTTTTTACCTTATGTAATAAACAGAAGTAAAAATCAGCTTTATGTAATTTAAATCTATTTAAATTAGGGATATTCTATGTTTTTGTATTTCTGTAATAAATTTTAAATCATGAAAAGTTTCACAATACAAAAACATTATATTCAGTTTCAGATTTTGGAATCGCGAAATGACATTTCATTTTATCTCCCCAATAACAAAGTTAGTGCAATATCCACATGAAAAGAAAAGGAAAAGTCTTTTACCATGGAGTCATATTTAAATTATCACTGACCTGCATTTCATATTATCATTGACCTGTCGTATGATAATAGACAGCAAACACTTATGCTGAAATATAGGAGTCGTATATAAAAGAAGATCTTCTAGCCCATTTTTGAAACATGCAAATTGTTATGGAAAAATTTATTAAACATTCTTAGGGTTTTACGAATAACTTCAGAAATAGGTTTTGTACAACTTTTACTTCTTCTATGAAGCATAATGAGATAGTTTATAAATTTAATTATTCTATTATGTGATGAACATGTCTCTTGCGAAAACTTCGAGGTGTAAACGAAAAAAAAAGTGAAGACATTATTTTTATTGTCTAATAAAAGCAATAAAAACCAGTAAAGAGCAAATGAATTATAATTTTGAAACCGATTGCAACAGATACGCTTAATCAAATCTTTTCATAGGAAATTTCCACCCTTCCCAAGTTTGCGTCCACCATCTTGAAAGAGAATTACGCTCCAAGTGAACGTAAAAAAAATATTTTCTGTGTTAAGGTAATGCATTTAAGAAAGTCCTTGGATACTTTCTTGGCTCATTAATTAATATTTCATTTGCGTACATGCAGGAAATTTAATTAAAAAGCCAAATGAGTTACCTCACGCATGAAATAAACAAACAGTGAGCAGCCGAGATTTTCTGGAGAATTAGTTGCTTTTATAACGGATGATGGCTTAATTAGTTCAAAGATTTGTTTTATAAGTCAATTGAATAAAGAGGGTTGAACTTATTGGAAAAACAGTGTCGCTGGCTCCAGGCTTTTGTAAACTCCCGATGCATTGTTCTTAGCTCTGAGGAGGATATTCAAAGTCGGGTAAAGTTTGTTACTAGCAAAAATAAACAAAGGTGTGCAAATAAGGGGTAATTTCATTAGACATTCATCAAATATGATCCAGGTAGAAACTTTCGTTTCCAAATGTAGAATGAAGAGCAGACATCAAAGCTGTTCTGAGTCATTAAATTTATTGAACATCGAATAAAATTGCATTAATAATGACATATATAATAAAAAAATCAACTTATTAATCTGAAATATGCACCTGCAGAAAAATGAAACTATTTATCATGTAGACAGAAAAGTAAAATTCGATTTTTTAAAAATATTTCTTTATATATTATGACAGAGTAATTTTGATAATATGATAGATTAAATGTTATATAAAATTATCTGCCATGTAAGTAAAACAGTAATTTGTTTTCTAAATACTTTTTAAAAATGTGTTATGACAGTGTAGTTTTGGTAACAAGATTATTTTTTATATTGGCAACGCATACATATTTGATTTGTTAACATTTATTTAAAAATCTATTATGACTGAGTAAAATCTTCATTTTGTTAAATTATGAAATCTACATTAATAAAATAAAATAATTGGTAAGTAGGAAATTCGAATATTTGTTTATGTCTTATACATTTCTTACATATACTCTTATATATTTCAGTTGAAGGAAACCGCTTACGCCTTTTTTGTTAATTCCCAAGAACGAAGTGTCTTATATAGGTTGATATTTGCCATAATTTAATGAAATAAAAATATATTTGAATGTAGAAACTGCTCATGTAATCTTATAATATTAGCCATATTTAATATAAAACAGAAAATTATTTCTATCTGATTCTACCATTTTGTACTGTCGTTGTTATTCATGTATTTTGAATCATTTAATAATCATAATATATAAATGTCATAATATATAATGTGATAACTGCCTGACGACATGTATAACATGTCGTTGGCGATTTTATGACAAATGTATTTCGACATCCAGGGTACGTCTTTCCAGCACAAAAATGATAGGACGAAAAAATATCAAATGAATTAAAAGTTTGATGAAGAGAGTTAGCTTGTAACTGTTTTCTCGGTGAAAAAACAAGAAATTCAATTTAAAAAAATTAGAAATGATTCTTTAAGTTAGTGTGCTTGGCTGTTTTTTTGTTCCTTTTTTAACATTTAAAAATTAACATCTATTTGGTAATACATGGTTTATATATTTTACAGAAATCGTTTTCCGCCTGTCGTTTAAAATGTGTCTATTCTTGCAACAAATGCCCATTTACGCCATTGCCCGTCATTTTAAGTTTCCAGTGCTTCTTGAATGAAATTTTCTGATTGTGAAAAATTTTTGTTTTCCAGTGCGACGAGGCCAAGGATGTCACGTTGGACAGTCAGACTACAGAGATGGAGATACATTCAAACTGGATTGCCGAACACAGTGTACGTGTCAGAATGGAACTTATGGCTGCGTTTCTTTGTGTCCTCACGAGAATGTAAGACCTTCCGCTGAATGCCATCACCCACAGTTGGTCAAAATGCACGGATCTTGCTGCAGAGAGTGGCTCTGTGAATCTACACTGTACGAAGGTGAGCGAAGAATAATTTCTTCTGATAAATGAATTGGCATTTATGTTTCTTTAATTCAGAATAAAAGAAGAAATCTTAAAATGCCAAAATTCTTCCGCTTCTCAACCGACATGCTGTCCACAAGAGTGTCTCGATTGTGGTTCACAGTCAGATGCAATACTTCACATCTATTGTTTAATTAGATTTTTTCTCGCTGATAGCATAGAAGATAAATTTAGTTAAATTGTATGATAACAATCAAGGTGTAAAGTATGGTAGAAAAAAATATTTAAAAATGATATTAAAATGGGTTTTTATTTTAAAAAAATGTTGTTATTGCTTATCCCTCTTGGATTGAACCCCAATTCAAACCAAGTCCAAAAGAACGGAAAAGAGGAGTGCAGTAGCTTCTGAAGGTAAGCACCCTTGTGCACCCTTGGGCAGAAGTCTGACCTTAGCTGATATGAAGATGACAGTCACACACTCTTTTGCAGAACCCCTTTTTACAGGGGGGGGGGGGGGCTCTTTCACATACCTCACAGATAGAACACAGGGTAGAGAAGAATCATGTCGGAACAAGGACTCGAACCCGGAACGCCCAGATCACGGGGAAGACACGCTACTCCTAGGAAAAGAAGCCGAAAACAGCCAGACTTATACAGAGTATTAATTGAAAATCTGATGTCCTGAAAATAGTTGACAAAGCATAAGGGAGTACTTCTAGTCTAAGAAATGTTTTGCGCATGACAGTTTTTACATAATCTTTTTACGAATACTTTTCTTCTAGTAGTACTTCATTTGATAAAGTGTACCTTGGAATTGTAAAGATATACTATGTAATATTAAATAATGGGATGCCATTCAGTCTGCTTTATTCGATAATTTCTGAGTATCTTTGATGTATTGTGATGGAAAATATAAAAAAAATCAAATCTAAAGAAATGAAATATTATTTGATAAAAATTAGAAATATATCTATATTATTTCATTTTCCATTACACGAAAAAAGTTATATTAGGCGAAAAAAAAAATCCGCTATCGAATCAACCAGTTAGTTTTTGTTTTTATAAAACGTTTTGTTCGAATTGAAACTGACTCATATTAGTGATACAAGCAGCTCAGGAATTCCAAAAATAGTTTTTGAAATGCGGATTATTAAAAAAATGAACGGGCCAAGAAAAAATTTGTAAAGTATTAAGGCACTTTTTCTTATCAGGAAGAAATGTTTCCAATCAATATAAAAAATCCACTGATATAGAGGGGTTTATCTTTCTGTTGCCATTACTTGAAAAATTGGAAAAAATGTAAGAAGAGCTTCTCCTCTTGCTTTAGAGAAATATAGGTTTTTAGTGAAACTTAAGATCTGCCACATCGGAAGCCTGTATAATCCATTCTCTTTTCCAATTTTTGTTATACATTCTTTTCTTCTTATTTTTGAAGGTCGGACAGTAGCTCCTTTGTCTCGTTATTGCGAACTCCAATTGGCCATCCTTTATTGTACGCAACCGCTTTCTTTGCTTTCTTGGCTCAAAATGGCTAGAAAAAAATGTTGGGAAAATATTTTTTTCCTCGTTTTTTTATTGTTTCGTTTCATTCTATCCTAGTATGTATTCAATTTTACCTTGTTTATAGCAATGATAGAGCATGTTGGAAGATCAAGAATGGTGGCAAAGTAATGACTTTCTGTTTTCTTTCCCTTTGGATCGTATTGATTGTAGCACAGTAAGCCTATTTTTTTCGAGGAAAGAAAAAGAAATATTTACTTGTTCTTCTTAAAAAATGGCAACTTTCTTAGAAAAATGGAATGAATCCTTCTACTGTAAGATATATTTTTCAGATTTTGAAGGATTTAAACAAATGCCACATTTAATCTATCTTAAGAAGAATAAAGACGGCATTATTTTTTTAAAAAAATGATCTTATTTTCATGTATTTTGTATTCACCCAAAGTAAATGCTTTAAAAGGGAGCATATGCCCATTCCTATGCATGCAAATGTCGATACTTCTCGATACTTCTTCCATGCTTGGATGTGTATAATTATGAAGTAATACAACATCAGAAACAAAAAGGGGTTTTTTGGTATGAAGTGCATTTTCTTTATTAAAAATCATATTTTAATGCATTCAGATAGGTAAAGTTTGCAATGGCGTAAGTCATATTTTCTTTTTTTCCGAAATTACCACAACAGGAAATGTTAATAAATTTGGAGGCAACACCTCTAATTATGAATTTACTAATATTGATTGGTTCTAATTTTAACAAAGGCGTTTGAATTGAACTCAACTTGAACAGATATCATTTTATTTTGCTGCTAATAAAATTGACTTACAATGCTATGAATTGATAAAACCGAATGACTTATTTATATTATTGTATTTCACAAAAAAAAAAAAAATGGGATAAATTTGAAAACTTCAAAATGTTTTCAATAATCAAAATATAAATAGACAGAAAGCAAAGACTGAATAAATATTTTTCAGTATTTTCTGGCTTAAAATGTACAGCTCCCATCGGACTAAGTTTCACAAATTACTTGAAAATCTATATTTGGCTGTTGTGTTTCTTTCAGAATGTTTGTTCATATCGTTCTTTGTATATGTAACTGATCCCCCTTTTAGTACAGCACATCTTAATGAGTGGTAGCAAGAAATGATGGTTTACAGCTCTGACTAGGTGTAGAATTAAACGTAAAATGCATACCATCATTCAGGGTTTCTTTATGCAAAATAGCATATCAAAATCATAATCCATTGGATCCACAATCAGTCAATGGATCTATTATCTTTTTCTTTCTACGTGTGATAAAGGATTCGAAGTTGTCAGCAGATTTGAAGTTTTCACGGACCATTATGGTGAGCATGGATATTCTTTTTAAAGATCTTTCGGCATTCTTAATCCATACTCCATTAGGATTAAATTTATAATGTAAAATAGTTATCGATGAGATTTCTGGAATTTTGAAACCAGTGAATAGTAAGGTTTTAAAAGATGCTAAACTTATTTTACAAAAGAAAAAAAAATATGTTCCCTGTAATGCGATAAATTAGACTTTTTAAAATTAATGATGTAATATGTTTTTGTTGGTGATAAATGCTCTTGACAGTAAATTCATTAAGGATCTGTACATTAACTAACTTATAGTGCATATTAAAAGTAGCTTAAACGCTATCTTCCTGAAATACTTGTAAGACACTTTTTAAACATTCCTTTTCTTTCCATAACCAGCTAACAGCCTTTTTTTATTTATGATGCCCTGTCAGCAATGCTGTTGTGGCAGCTCCAAATTTTAAATCAATAATAATCATATTACTGAATTGTTTTACTAATTCTTTTTTAAATAATAATGTCTCAGAGAGACATGAGACTGCTTTAAATCAAATGCATTGTAAAGTAGGGTGAATTTATTTGGTTGTAAATTCACATGAAGAGAATATATGGAATCAATGATACCTTCATATCACTTTTTTCTATAAATAAAAATTGTAATACAAATTGACAATTAGTTGACGGAATCGGGTTATATTTTATAATTTTAGAATAGTTTAATCTCATTTCGTGCATACAAGAGAAATATTCGAAAAATTTCAAGTATCAACAATTTCACAGACGATGTAAAAAATATGGCAAAGGAATTATAAATTGTATAATATTGGTATATTCCAACTGCTGATGATTAGCACGATGAAAAATATAAAGTGTACAATATCACCAATTTTTAAAAAAATCTTTTTGACTGCAGTGGCATATATACGTCCAGCAACATGTTCTATGGGCACATATGTACTTCCGGAAAAGGCTTTGTCTGTTTACTGCTGTCTCATAAGTATAAAAATATTTCCAAAGTATATATGCAACGCTCTCAGAAACCTCATGCGTGGCTGCTTAGCAACGAGGAAAAAATGAAATCTTGTTTATTTGATCACTTTGGTTGGTCATTAGTTTGATTCAGAATATCTATTCAATTGACGGATAGACATTTCCATTCCAAAATTATAAATACAGCTGGCAACTTGAGTAGTCTGCTGGACATATAAAAGAAGGAGGGATACTCCATATGGATTTACAAAATGATGTCAGATTATATTTTGAGATTTGTTTTGAGATTTACCATATGCAATTGAACTCTTAATTTTCTTCTTGTTCTTCTTTCTTAAAAGAAAAGTTTTGTTTATTTATAGAGTATTTATGTTACTTGTTATTTTTTCAATTTATCAATAGTAATTACTTAATTATAATTATTAAATTATGACATTTTAGAATTTTACCATTGGTAAATAAAAAAATATATATTGAAAATTTAAAAATAATGTTTGTATACTATATGCAAGTAAAATGTAATATATATGTAAATAAAAAAATTTTTTTGGTTGAAAATAATTTATTTCTTTGATAAAGTCAATTTATATCTCTTTTATATTTATGCATATTATTTTTACATATATTACATTTATTTCTCTTTTTCCCAATTACCAGATGTGCTTAACATATCATGAAACCATATATAAATTCCTGTATTCAGCTTAAGTAATGGCATCCTACTCTTCATATCAGGTGCTAGTAATCATGAATATTTCTAAAAAAAGACATTTCTGCCCTTGAAGTTTTCGTAAGATGTTTAACTCACCTTGCAGGCAATGAATGGGGAATTATACCTTTAAAGACTTTCTTTGCTATTTAGAAAGTAAACATTAATTTGCATATTTTTTTTTTCAGATAGGAAAAAACACTGCCAACCATACACTAGCGAGTGGACACCTTGTTCAACTACCTGCGGTATGGGGATTTCTTCTCGAGTGTCGAATGCTAACCCTGAATGCCAGCTGAAAAATGAGACAAGGCTCTGTTTGCTTAGACCTTGCTCTGCTCTTAACGCTCCGGAAATGACCATTCCCCATGGACATCATGTAAGAGTATGTTACATTTTTTTCTTCTTCTACCTATTGATAATGCTAGATTTAGAGTAATGAATGAGCTTTTTAATGAATTAGCGGACAAATTAAAAAATAAATTTAATAAAAATAATTTTTAATATTTTAATTGAGTGTATAAAATATCAAAAATTTATTCTATTTAATAAGCTTTAATTTAGTTTAAGCAATCTTATAGAATCAAAATCTGTTTAAATTAATGGAGTAATTGGCGATTGAATTAGGAAAAAAATTAAAATAAAGAATATTTTTATCGTGGATATGCAAGTTTTCATACTTTTACATATATAGTTTTTTTAGAAATTGAAGAGTTCTTTCTGCAAAATTTCAACTTTACAAATATAAAACTAGTCAAATTGTATAAAAGTGTGTAATTAGCCCATATTAATAAAATAAAATCATCGTTAGAGTTTTGAAACCTATGTAAATATACCTATTTTAGAAAAAATATTTTTTTTCATTTTTAAAAAATACAATATAAATATCACTGAAAAAATTTTAATGATAATTAATAAGCTGATTACTTTTACTAAAAAATTACTCATTTTTTCCTTGAATTTCATTAAAAAAATGCTATAAAGAATTTTAAGAAGCAAATTATGAATTGGACATTTTTTATTAAACATTATGAGATTGAGATTTACAGTAGAATTTATTGATAACAGTTTGAATGCTTCCTTAGAAAACAAATCATTTGTTTATGATATGTTTTCATAATATTTTCATTAACATCAACATGATGAATTTCATAAATATGCATAATAGGTAGAAACAATGTCCACTTTTTAAAAATAAATAATATGAAATTCTTTATATATGGTAAATTCATTCAACGACCGATAGTTTTCTATTATTGTATTTTCGACATTTATATAAGGGGTACTATAAGTTTTTTCTTACAAATTTTGTGGCACACAGGCATACTGAAAAAGTAATTTTTTATATAGAATGTGATTTCAGAGATGCAAAGAAGAATGATGATAAATGTATGCCTTAGGGTATTAAGTAGACAGACACGATACGCAAGATAAATACAAAATGAAAATTTAAGGATTACAAATCTACCACAACAATCATAACATAGTTGCAAGAATAACAACATAAGAAGAAGTAGCTGCAAGAATAACATAAGACGACGTAGTTGGAAGAATAACGACATCACATATCCCTACATCCTGCAAGTCTTTTGCATTATTTTAAATATTCCAAAAAGTTGTAGATTATATTGTATTCTCTTTGTCACTGTGTATCTAATCATATCGAAGGACATACCAAATATAGGACTGAAAAGCTTACGATATAAGAGTTGGTTCTTATTTCTTTAGTAGACATAATAACAATTGGGGTAGATTAACGTCCATGTCGATGGCATTGTAATTCCTACGGGAAGGTGTGTATCGTACCTGGGGAATACCAACAGGACTTAACCATATCTCCCACCTCATTGCTGTCACGATGACAGCCATTCATTTTTCTTTGGATACTTTCATGCAAGGCGGGTGTAACTCCGATACGGATACCATTACATATTTGACTTTTGTTGGCGAAGAGTTAGCAATTTTATTATTTACGCAACTGAGTTGTAGCACAACTTTAAATTTGTGTTGCACTTCTGGTGTATTTTTCTTCTACATAATTCACTGATGAAGTCTCTCTAGTGTGTCTCTCTCATTTGTATTTCAGATATCATGTTCTATATAAAATATAATTTCTCTCTGAATATCTCAATAGCTTTAAAATTTAAAAAAAAAAACTTTTGGGATATGAAAGAAACCTTTTATGAATATTTTTCTTTTGCACCTCATGCATACACTTTACTTCATTCTCCGTTGTAAGAAAACGGCAGCATTTTACATTTGCTAGCATAAGATTTTTCAGTTTTAATAAGGACAAATTTTCTTGGATGGATATACATCCACATTCCTTTGGATGAAAAAAGGCATTCTTTCAAAATTTAACATGCTTTTACCATATATATATTCATTTCTCCCTGTCTTTAAATTGACTTTTATTTCTCCTGCTTTCAACTTTCTTTAAAGCAAAATTTTATTCTTCAATCTTTCAAATACCTAAAAAATTTAAGAATAAAATTGTTTTCTTTTCCAAGAAAAGTATCAAGTTGTCTATTCTTGCTTCCAAATAAGAATGAATGTATTTTGCTTTCTCTTCAAAAGTCTGTTTTAGGTTAAAAACAAACAAACAGAAAACCTCAAAGCAAGATAGTAAGAGACTGTGCATTTCTGATGTAAATCTATATTTGAAAAAATGTATAGGTGCATATAATACAATATATATATTTCTGGATTTCAGAAAGCTAACAATTAATTATAAATGTTCCAAAACAAAATTTACTTATCATGAAAAATAGAAATAGTTTATTAATTTTAGGTACACATAATTAATTCAGAAATTTGAAAACTTAAAAATTAATTACAATTTTTCGAAAACAAAATTTAACTTTTCATGAAAAATAGAAATAGTTTATTAATTTTGACCCCATTTAATACGATGATAATTTCTCTCCATTTTCAACAATAATTTTCAATTTCAGCGTAACTGCAAAAGGAGTTTCTTGATTTTTTTTATTCAATAAGTTAAGAAATAATAATAATAATATATATATATGTATATCTAGTCCGTGAGAGAAGATATAATAAAAGGAATCAATTTAGAATTAATAACCTTAATCGTATTTTATTAAATTTCTATTCCAAGCATGCGTTTTGAATGAACCTGCCACACTTAGCAGCAGTTATTCACCAATTTTAATATAACAAACTCGTAAAACAGCCCACACCACCACCTCTTACGTCCTTGAATAAACCGGATGAAACAGAATAATTTCTCCCCTCACCTTAGCGCGCCACTAAATAAAACTGCGATCTAATGTTTAAGCTACCGTAAAATTTTATGCGGGGCTGTGAAATCTCTTTATTAATTTGACGCTCTATGCTTTCGTGATTTTATGAAAGAGTAATAAAACTTTGCGGCTTTCATTTTTTTAAAGAAAATTTGCTTTTACCACAAGTGATAAAGATTACCTTCTAAATTAAGTTAGGGGCATTTTATTTGCATAAGAAAAAAATAATTCACAACAGCTGTAGGAGAACGGAATGTCATAAATAAGATCAACATTTATTTGTTTTTAAATCTCCAACAAGAAAAGGTTAGATGTTTGATCCTGTTGAAAATTTAATCTTGAAATGTGAGATAAATGATACACTTATTTGATTTGAGATAATCTTATAAAGGAATAAAATTACGTCGTATCTTTTCTTTATTAACTTTGCTTATTGATGAGTAACGAAAACAATTCTTTTTAAGTGGTTTCAATTTTACTTTAGAAGAGAGTAATTACATTTCCAGTATGATTGTTTTAATATTTTATTACAAGAACTGGAGAATGTTGTTATCGCCATTTCCATGTTTTTTCCTGCATGTTTTTATTTAATATGATTAGTTTCATATTTGTAAAGATGAAATTTATAATTGATTTCTTCTAAGTTCTATGTTTCTAAAGATAAGGTAATATTTCTATATTTTTAGAATTTAGGCATTAGTTAATTTATTTTTTTAATTTTGATTTTATAACATTGTAATAGTAAACTAGTAAATAATGTAAAGTTAAATTAGATTTATAATAAGCGGTGTTTATATTAAAGAGTATGAAACAGGCGGAAGACTAAAAATTATAAGATAATAAAAATAAGACTACTAACTTTTAAAAATTTTAAAGTAATATTAAAATTCAAATTTATACATGCAAGATGTTAACAACATCTCAAGAAATTTAGGGCCCTTGAATATCGCCCAGGAATATCGAAAACTTCTAAACATTAAAAATAATGTATACTGTGAATGTTGTTAAAATTTCATATCGGTTACTTTATTTATATCAATGCCTGATGCATCTACATTTTTAGATGTAGTTTGTTCTAGAGTTTGAATTAAAAAAAAAATATTTTCTGTTTTAAATGCCCTAATAAAAGCTTTACTTACAAATCTACCCCTCGTTTTATCTATCTTTATAAATTTAATGCTCTAAGATATTAGAAATGCTGAAATTATTTTAGCAGCATATCAAACATACATTTCTATTAACTTGAATCATTAAAGAAATTAAGTAATTAATTAAGTAAATTAAGTTATTTGAAGTAAAAAATTACATTAAATAATTGAATGTCAGAATCATTCTTCTGAAAAATTTTGTTTATATTTATCATTTTAATAGTTATCAATATCTTAGTGATCTGTAAAAATTTATAAAATGACTTTTCAAACTTTTGGATATAAAACATACGTATATTAGGCACGCTTTAATGACAGATTGATTTAACATTTATTAAGATAAATTTCCTTATCCGGAAATATATTTCTAGTATTATACCTCAAATAGTATTAAATGCTTGAAATATTTTATTGAGAAATGTCTGTTTTAAATGATGATACTCCTAGATTTATAAACTATAGACAAAATATTTGTAATCTACATCATGCGATATACGTGTAGCAATCTTTGCGATGGAAAACTCCAAAGACACTCCAAAAGGAAGATTGATGGACCTGTAGTTGCAAAATTTGTATTTAAAGTAGTTAACTATTGCTTAATAGGGGCTGCTTATGAAAGGATATTTCAAATTTTAATTAAGTTTTTATTAAGATCTTATTTTAACTTTAATGTTTTCCACAAAAATGAGGAGTATATTATTGGTCCAAAACTTCTTTATGCCAATTTACAGTTTAAAAAAAAGCCTTTGCCGATATAAATTCTAGAATACAATTATTTTCTTTAATTTTTCTCTTATTTTAAGGCATATTTTACAACAGTAATATTCATTGCTTTGATAATTGTTATATAATAGACATATTGACAATAGACAATATTGACTGGTCTATGTGAGCGCACACATTACCGATGCTATATAATTAAGAATAATATTTAAAATAATGGTAAATAAATCAAACCATTATCATGCTTCAACGACTGTCAATAGAAGTTCGAATCTCCTTTAAATGCTTGTATACAAATGTATTCTTATTTAAATCTCTTGTTTCATCCACTAAAGAAATCCATATCTGTACCATTGTACCTAATTACGAATGGATCTAAATAAAGAGTCTAATTCAAATATTTCAAGATTAATTGAAATTTGATTGTTGGCCAAAGAAACCTTAGAGTCCCTATGCATCAATAAGATAAAAATAGTCAAAAGTAGAAGGTAGAAAAGCTTTGGTTTTGCCTATAAATGATTTTGGTGAGGGATATAAAGTGGCAATCTGAAGAAGCTTTCGTTCCGCAAGAAAACAAGAAAATCATCCAGCAGGTACGCAGTCAGCGGAAACTATTGTATTACTAAAACTCATTTTGGTCCACTTGCATTGAACAATACAGGTTAAGCCTAAAAATAAAATCTATATTTTTAAACTAAAGCCTCTCAATTTTAATAAAATAAAAAAAATTAATAAAATAATAAAAATTAAAAAAAATAGATAACTGTTGGGCGCATTCTAACTTTTCTGCCATGCTGTTTGACGAATGACACTTTAGTGTAATTTTTAAAAAGGAATCCTCATCGTAGCAAACATAATTGAACTTGGTGGAAGCATTTCAAGCATTTTAACATTTAAAGACAGCCTAAACTTTTAAGCAGAAAAAGGGAAAAATGGTTTTGTACTGAGAGTTCAATATTCCAGTAAAGATCGCAATTGACGACTTAAAAATTGTTATGAAAAATGTAAATCTATCAATAATTCTTCATATCGTGAGAAAGCCACTACGGAATTTCTTATGCTACATTTCTCTCACTCATCGAAATCTCGTCTTTT